>JAJOOH010021056.1:0-13578 GCA_029582605.1 Solanum gracilifrons | reverse complement strand
CATGATTTAGTACTTTTAAATTATGATCATTTTCATTATGACTTTGCAATATTTATTTTATATGATGATTTCATTATTATTTTTTATTGAATATTTTAGTGTCATTAGTACTCATTTCATATTTGTGTTATTTTCTTAAGAAACACCTTAGATAATTGTATTTTGGTTGGACTAAAGAAATATTTGGAGCACGAGTTAATTATATGTTTGTATGCAAACTTTACCGAAAAAAATCCAAAAATCTGAGGTTTATTAGTTTGGTTTGATTTATAAATTTAAAAATTCGACGCAATAGTTTGGTTTGGTATTTGAAAAAACCGAACCAACCCGAGGTTGAAAAACTCGAAAAAAATTGAATTTTATTAGTTTGGTTTGGTTTATAAATTTAAATTTTTTACACAAATGGTTTGGTTTGATATTTGAAAAACCTGAACCAAGTCGGTCATGTACACCCCTATATGGAATGATGCTTGTTGCACTCACTCCAAACTACCACATTGCTCTAGTGTCATGGACACTACTTGTTATTTGTTGCAATGAAGATCCAATTGACTTGTAATACAAACTTATGGTTTATTTTGATAATTTTTTAAACTTATGGGTATAAATCATATTTTTTTTAAAAGTGAAATATATTTCCCAAATACTATGGCCAAACACATGATGAAATTTCACCCAAATTTTCATCCAAATAATATTTGTCAAAAATATTTGAAAATCTATGGCCAAATGCTAGCTAAGTGACATTATTTGGCCTTCTGCAGGTAGGGTTCTCTCGGTAATCCCTATTTTGATATGTGGTCAAAATAATTTTTTTGTTTAAGTATCAGAAAATAATCATTTCCATCGTGTCAACTACATCCGACTGTAATTTACGAATAATCAATTCTAATCGCATGTATTTTTTAGATAGTACTAAATTCAGCACCCAAAACTAACATGAGCAAAAAACCATATTGTTCTCATAATTACCACTAAACAATATCAGCTTTCAACTAAGTCAACTACGTGAAGAGGAGTTAGAATCAGGGTTTTTTTCCACTACGAATAAATGGAAAATTTGTGGTATAAACATGATTTTCTCACTTATTTTACATTGAACAAAAACTCATAGCGAGAAACAGATTCTTAGTGAAATGCAAATTATTTTTTTTAGCTTTTTTTTATGAAAACACTACTTTAATTTATTTTCTTTTCTCATTGATTCAATAAAAATAATTGTGAGAATAGCCACTGAATATTTATCAATGGGAAATCAATTAGAAAACAGTAATTTTCATTAGTGAGTCTTGGAGCCACTAATGCTTATATTATAAATAGACTGTTTATATCACACTTCAGGATATTACCCTTCCCTAAATCTGCTAACACGCAATGCTTTGCCTATGAGAATATAGAAATTACTTGTATGTACAAAATTATAATAATACACGTTGCTGATTGCTTAGCTCTGTTTGTTCTGATATGCCAAAAGAAGAAAGAAAATTAAAAAAAGTTGTCATTAAGTGAACATGCAACTTAATTGGCTCCTTGATATAGAGTATATATAACTTTGTCTCTCAACCAATTGAAAGCCTTAATTGTGCTTATCAACACTCAATTGCATCATTTTGTCGATAAAATTTAGATCATGGACATGATTATCTAGGATCGGTTTGGTTGGCCGAATTAGTCATTTTAGGTATAATATTTAACATTAAATTATACATTAATTATTTTATACATTGTTTGGTGTTACTTTGATTTCCTAATAAATTAAAAATATATGCGTTATTTTATTTTATATGGGATAAAATATGAAATAAGAATATGAGTATTAGCAATATCAAATCAACTAAAAAACAGAATCACCCTCATGATCTACGAAATTAATTACTTTAATTTACTAAACCAAACATCTAACAACTAATAATCATTGCATTACAATCTCTACAATAATAATAATCCATGCATAATAATTCCTGCCTTACTAATTTATGATTATAGAATAAAATACATATTTAACTCCCCCAATAACTTGCATTTGTACCAAACGACCCCTTGGTGTTGGTCTGGCTTCAAGTGTTATTAGGAGTGATAATACCTACATAAAAATTCATCATAAGTGATATTCACCCGTCCACTTTGAACTTTGCAGGTCTCTCAAAAAATAGTGATTAACATGAATATTTTAACTTAATATTCATGCTAATATATTGATGTTTGGTTTTGAATTTTTGAAAAATGATTTGAAGAATAAGTAATTAATGTTACGGATAAAAACATGAAAACATATGTTTTTTCTCTTGATATGCTAAAAGTAACAAGAGAAAGTGAGTGTATTTTTAATATAATGGACAAGTAAAAATAAATGGAGGGAATAAAATATTTTGTTACATTTTTTTTTTAGAGTTGCATAAAATTCAGCATTACTTATACCCTACTTGGTTGTCATTTTTGTTGATAATATAAATAGTAACCCATATTAAGTGAATTGTTGAGCTGTGTATTTTTTTAACTGAGATAAAAAGTAAAATAAAAATACACAGATTATAGTAATTCATGGATTAAAGCTATTACTATGACCAAAATGACCTATTGCATTAACAATCCTTTTTTGAAAAATTAAATTAACACATATTTTATCCTATCCATTGTACAAGAGATCAGAGTAATCATTAATACATTAATACATTAATACCTGCATTATTAATCTCTAAATTGCAACACCTCCATTAATAAATTTAACACTAAAATTTTATATTATTAATTTTTGCATAACTTATTTCTAACCAAATGATTCATGTACCTTAACAACCGTGTCAAAAAGAGAAACAAGAGTGATTCTTTACCGTATTACTCCGGGGAGAATGAGAGCATTAGTAGAAGGGAACATTTTACACATTAAAATAATTACTGTACAAAATGCATACAATATAATTTTGAAAATATTAAAGAAAAATATAAAGAGCTAGGGGAGGCCATTAGATAGGCTTGTCTGTTATGGGTACAGAGGCGGAGCTAGGTGGGGTTCATGGGTTCGGACAAACCCACTAACTTTTTCGTAGACCCTATATTTGTATTAGAAAATTAAATAAATATATGTATATTAACATGTGAACCCCCAAACAAAATTGATTGTGAACCCTCAAACTCCTAACCTTGCCTTCGCCTCTGTATGAATAATCATGCTAACATAACAACAATAACATTAGTATAATTTCATAAGTAGTGTTGGCGTAGCCATCAGGGTGGTCAATTGAACATTCTTCTTCTAAAAATTATACTATCTATATAGAAAATTATAGAGATAATATCACAAATGGTCACTTAACTATAAACTCTTTTTTTTCTCAGAAAGTCACTCAAATTTGATTTTTTAGTCTCTCAACTATCATGATGTGCTAATTGACAGAAGAAAAGTTAGATTTCACAACATAAACCACCAGCTAGAGCCTACACAATAGGTTTGCAAAGCGCAATAGCCATAGTTCCAAACTGTTTTGTGAGCAGAACTCATTAGTGTTCTGGACACATACATTGGACTTTATTTATTACAGAAATGTGCTTCTATACAATGTCTCCAAATATATGACATATTACTAGGACACATCAAATAGTATTCTGCATTACTACTAATCAAATACAAACATTAACTTAGGCCCGTTTGGCCATGCGATATGGTATCATGATATGGAATCATGATATGGCATTATGATATGGAATCATGAAATGAAATTGAAGGTTTGTTTGGACATGCGATATGGAATTTTTGTGTTGTATATTTCTCATAAACATAAAAATCACATAAGTTGTAAAACTATTAAAATAGCCCCACTTGTTTATTCAATCTTATCAAATAAACAAAAAAATATAAAATCGCATAGTAAATTATTACAAAGTTATTTGTTCTCCACTTAAATAATTGTTTCATCTAACTTTAATTTAATAAAAAAATTGAACATAAATTGTAGTGTACTAGTCTTTAATATAATCCTCCCACATAGTACGGACAATTTTCTCACATTGAACTTGCATTTCTCGATCATGTGACCGAGAAGACGAACCAACATTGTTACTTTGATCCATTTGTTGGTCAATATCCTCCGGAACTTTGGTATTCTCGCAAACAATTATGTAACACTGCACAAGCTATGACAATTTTCACTTGTGTATCAATATCATAATGGTTCATGCCTGTTTCAGTATTCTAAATCTATTTTTCCAAGCTCCAAAAGTCCGTTCAATCACATTGTGCAGAGATGAATGCCTATAATTAAATAGTTCTTTGGCATTTTGAGGCTCTCTTTCACTTCCTCGGTAATCTTGCAAATGATAGCGTAGTCCTTTGTATGGAGCTAAAAATCCTTTTGTGTTTCGGAAACCAGCATCAACAACATAAAAATAGTGCTTGCAAGACAATGCAAAGTCATAAAATATATATTATCTCTTTAAACAAAGTTGATAGGAAATATGTAACTAAATACTGATAACTTACACATAAAAATATAAATGTTCACTTATTAAGGCCATAAAATACTTTTATTAATGTGATTGAAATTTTACCTTAAACCAAGGCCAAAATTGAGTATTATGTCGAATTTTGAAATGTACACCAGTCATATTTTTTGGTTGTATAAATATTGGTGCCATCTTGCTAATTGCCTCGGCAACTATTTTAACATGCCGGTTAATTATTTCAAGTGAATGTTGAAAAGTTTCATAATCGTGAGGTGTGAGTTAAAAGTGACTATATGTTGGTGAGAATAATAAATTTTATGTCGGTGAGAATAATAAATTTTAAAAAGTAATGATGTGATTATAAATTTTATTTACATATAAAACAAATTGTTAGTAGATATAAATGTGGGGTTATTTGAACAAAATATAAACTCATGGATCAATTATTGTATTAAAATATCTCAAATCATGATATGGAATCACCATATAATTCCATATCATGGTTTTTGAAGAATATGGTATCACCTCTCATGATATGGAATCAGCGTAAAATCGCATGTCCAAACGTTGATTCCATCTCACGATACCATATCGTGATATGGTATCGCATGGCCAAACACCTACTTAATAAGTCCAGAAACCATAACATTGGTCTTCAACTGGAAATCCAAAGTAACTCAAATTTGATGATGTCGCGGGATAATCATCATTCGTGGCTTTGCCAAGTAGGTTGGCAGTTGAAAGCATAGTCTTGCTGAAGTTTTCATCATCATCCTGAGATAAATTCGACTGCTCAGTTTCAAATACGCGAGCAGAATCACCCTGATCTATGACTGAGGAATGCACCCTACCGGTGTAACGTGGGCTCTCTGAGTCAAAAACATCACTCTTAGCAGAGCTTAAATCTTCCTGCTAGTGCTTAACAATGAGAGCTGGTACATTGGACATTTCTACTCTTGAAATTGGATCAGCCACGGTTTCTTTTGCCAATGCACCGGAATATTTGTGTTCATCGTGTAAATCCAATTGCCCATTTCCTTTCTCTTTGACAAACAACTTATCGGTGAGATGGAAAGCCTGAATTAAGGATTGAACCATCAAACATAAGCATAGTCCACGAGTTCACGAAAATGAAATTACATTTAATTACCAATATGATGCAAATATAATTAAGGTCCTTACTTCAGTTCGAAGTGTTGAAGAAAGCTTGAAGACTGATGGAACATGTCAAAGGAACAGGTCCATCGAAGCAGGCTGACGAGTTAGAGTTAGAGTCATACTAGGACTAGACTACTAAATCCTAAGTTATGTACGACTAAGCTACTGTATATTGCATGAGTCGACTAGGATAAGGTATTAAAGTTATAATACAATAGTACTCATGTAAATAATTGTGTTGTAGTAGGATTCCTAGTATAACTAGAATATGACTCTTCTCCTATATAAGGAGCTTGTAACTCAATATTATTATCATCAATACAATCCTTGATTTCTCTAATCCTAGACGTGAGATTTCTGTATTGGTATCAGAGCAATAAAGCTTTTCCGCTCTTTAACGTATTAGATCAAAACCAAAACAACCACAAAATCGAACCGCAATGGCCCCTTCTACCAATACTCTTTCAACCTCTTCACTTCAATCATCTTATTTTGTCCTGCTCCATTAAACTTAAGTCAACGAACTATCTTATATGGAGGACGCAAATGTCTTAGTTGATTCAAGTGATGAGATTAACCTACCTCATCACAAAACCACCTAAAGATACATGTTCCACTGTACAAACTACTGAAAAAGTTGTAGCAGGCTAGAAGGGTGCAGAAGACAACAACATTGTTGATGACCGGGAGGAGAAGGATGTGTTGCTAATGAGTTAGATCTCAGGCACCTTGACAAAAAAAAAACATGTACTTGATCGTAGGCTGCTCAACTGCCAATGAGATGTGAGAATGCTTGGAAGAAACTTATCTTCAAGCAACAAAAGATAAGGAGTTCCAACTCAAACAACAACTGCAAAGTGTGAAGCTAGGAACCAAAACAATTGATGAATATGTTAAGGAATTCAAAGGCATATGTGATAGTCTTGCAGCCATTCACAAGCCTGTAGATGAAGATAGCAAAATGATTAATTTTGCTTGAGGTCTAGGTCTTAAGTACAAGACTTCCAGGACTGTCATGCTAGGTAAGACACCATATCCTACTCTTAATCAATTTGTTAAAGCTCTCAGGAATTTTGATATGAGGGAGGATGAAGAAGAAGTGCCTCAACAAAATCATAACATGGCATTCTCTGCCCAAAGAGGCAGGGGAAGAGGAAATAATAATTTCAATTCTAGAGGAAGAGGCTTTACTGTTGGACAAGGAACAAGTTCGTATAACAGCAAAAATGGACCAGGTCCTCAAAACAGTTCTTCAAGTGGAAGTTATGAGAGGAACAATATTGATACATGGCAAATTTGTGGTAGGAATAACCATACTGCTCTTAAGTGTTTTTACATGTGGGATTACTCTTACCAAGCCGCAGATGAGTTACCACAAGCATTGGCTGCTACTAATCTACAAAACACTGATGACACCCTGTATGTGGACTCAGGAGCAAATAGCCATATGACACATAACTCAGGTATCCTAACTGATCTTAAACACTACAATGGACCAGATAAAATCATTATTGGAAATGGATCAAAGTTAGACATAACACATGTTGGAAACATATTCGGATCAGGTCTAAAGTTATAAGAAGTTCTTGTAGTCCCTAAGATCAATAAAATTTACTCTCAGTTAGTAAGCTTGCAAAGGATAATTGTTGCACTCTTGAATTTAATGAAACTAACTTTGTTGTAAAGGACAAGAAGACAAGGACACTGCTGGCTAAGGGAACTAAAATGAATAAACTCTATGCTTTGGAAGATAACAATCTATATGTTTTAACTGCTGCACACGATTGAAACACGTCAGACAACATGTGGCATACTAGATTAGAACACCCTAGTTTGAAGTCATTAAAAGTTTTGAATAGTAATAGTTGCATCAATATTAGTAGTTGGAATAAAATGCCTATTGTTTGTTCTAGTTGTCAGGTGGAAAAGAGTTGTAAACTTCCATTTGGTTTGAGAAATAAAATTGAGAAATAACCTTTATTGAAAATCTATTGTGATTTATGGGGACCTGCTCCTGTCGAATCTTCCCAACATATGAAATATTATGTCATTTCTGTTGATGATCACACGAGATATACATGAATTTATCCACTGAAAAAGAATTCTGAATTCTTTGAGGTCTTTCTAAAATTTCAGAAAATGGTGAAAAAACAGTTTTCTAAAAAAATTAAGATTTTTCAGTGTGATGGAGGTGGTGAGTTTATCCAAATAGACTTCATTAAGCATTTGGAAGATTGTGGCATTGTGAGACATATTTCATGTCCTAACACACCTGAACAAAATGGAGTTGCAGAGAGAAAACATAGGCATATTGTGGAGATTGGATTAACTCTACTACTTCATGCTAACCTACCTTTGTTTCTTTGAGTTGAGGCTTTTCTCACTGCAGTATTTCTCATCAATAGACTGCCCTCTTCAGTCCTAAAGATGGTGACTCAATTTGTTAAGTTGTATGGGGAACAACCTGATTACAACAACCTAAAAGTGTTTGGGTGTAGATGTTTCTCATATATCAAGGGTAGCAACAAGTTCAGTCCAAAGACCTACCCTTGTATGTTCATAGGGTACAACAACTTACACAAAATATATGGATGTTATCATCTACCTACAAGGAGAGTTTACATATCCAGACATGTTGTGTTTGATGAAAACACATTACCCTATGCGTCTCCAAAGCAATTTCAGATTAACATTGATGTCTCACCTCATTTTGCTACTTTTGTTGAATCTTTCTCTAAACTGCAGGCACATGGTAATTCTGATTCAGGGGAAGTACATGATGATAGTCCACACATACTAGTGAAAATGCCGTTATAACTCATATACTCCTTTATAATGAGAGTACTATTGATCTCTCAGGCGTAGGATCAGATGCCGAGGAACATGTTGAAGGTGATGATTCATACAGTAGTATTGAAACTCCAGCTGCAGATTTTGAATCCGCTAGTAGCAGTGAGGAACAGGTTGCACTTACAGGTCCATCGAATGAGTATCATCAAACAACTACTTTAGTTGATGTACCAGTTGACCATCAATCTGACAATATTACATTCCAGTCAACTACTTTGGTTGATGTACCAGTTGAGGTACTTCCCGCACCACAAGGGCATCATATGATCACTAGGCACAAGGTGAATGAACATCACTTGTCACTTGTTGCTCGCAGCAACACACATTTTTTTAGAGAACCAAATACTACTAAGGAAGCACTAATTCACCTCATTGGCTTGCAGCAATGCAGGAAGAAATTGATGCTTTACATACTAACAAGACATGGATTTTGGTGCCCAAATCTCCTGGTATAAATTTGGTTGGCTTGAAATGGGTGTTCAAGACAAAGTTAAAAGTTGATGGGACGGTAGATAGATACAAGGCCAGACTTGTGGCAAGGGGATTCTTGCAGCTTGAAGGAATAGATTTTGAAGAAATATTTCGTCCTATGGTTAAAGCCACAACTATTAGGGTGGTTCTATCCACTGTTGTTAGTTCAAAGTGGGAAGTTAGACAACTAGATGTCAAAAATGTCTTTCTTCATGACTTCCTACAAGAGGAAGTGTACATGAGGCAACCTCCTGGTTTTATTGAGTCCCAATATCCTCAGCATGTGTGTCTACTTAAAAAGGCATTGTATGGTCTTAAACAAGTACCAAGAGCCTGATTTGATAGGTTTAGCATGCATCTCTTACACTTTGGTTTTATTTGTAGTAAGGCCGACCCTTCCTTGTTTACTTTGCAAACTCACAAAGGCAAAATATTTCTCTTGTTATATGTGAATGATATTATTGTCACAAGAAGTAGTCCATCTGATGTCTCAGAGTTGGTTCTCCAACTTGGGAAAGAGTTTGCTATGAAAGATCTTGACCCTTTACACTTCTTTCTAGGAGTTGAGGTGAAGTATTTCGAAGGAGGAATTCACTTAAATCAAAGCAAATATACTGCTGAGTTGCTGGCCAAGACAGAGATGACTTTGTCAAAGGCTGTAGCCACTCCTTTGGTTCAGAAACATGGTTTGCATGAAGCTGTGAGAAGTCTTGTAGATGTCTCCTTGTACAGAATAATAGTAGGGAGCCTTCAATATTTGACCCTCACAAGACCTGATATTACTTATGCTGTGAATTTAGCTAGCCAGTTTATGCAAAGACCAAACACTAAACACCTTCAAAGGGTAAAAAGGATTCTTAGATACATTAAATGTACTCTACACTTTGAACTCAAAATTATTTCACAGTCATCATGTAGGTTGAATGGCTACTCAGATGCTTATTGGGGAGGTTGTACCACCACTAGGAGATCAACTACAAGCTATAGCATCTACCTAGGTGCAAATTGTATTTCTTGGACCTCCAAAAAACATACCACAGTAGCCCGATCGAGTGCTGAAGTTGAGCATAAAGCACTAGCCTCCACTACTGCAGAAATGACTTAGATTTTGTATCTTCTTCATGACCTTGAAGTGTTCCTTCGATATGTTCCTACGTTGTATTGTGATAACATGAGTGCCTTGTACATGACGGTTAATCCAGTTATGCATGTTCGAACCAAACATGTTGAAATGGACTATCATTTTGTTCGTAAGAAAGTGGTCAGGGGACAACTTCTTACTCAGTTTGTGAAGTCTAAGGATCAGCTAGCTGATATTCATACCAAAGCCTTAACAAAGCAAGTTTTCTCTGGTTTTCGCAGCAAGCTAGGAGTTACAGATCCTCCACTCACTAGCTTGAGGGGAAGTGTTGAAGGAAGCTTGAAGACTGATGGAACATGTCAAAGGAACATGTCCATCGAAGCAGGCTGACGAGTTAGAGTTAGAGTCATACTAGGACTAGACTACTAAATCCTAAGTTATGTACGACTAAGCTACTGTATATTGCAGGGGTCGACTAGGATAAGATATTAGAGTTATAATACAATACTACTCATGTAAATAATTGTGTTGTAGTAGAATTCATATTATAACTAGAATATGACTCTTCTGCTATATTAAGAAGCTTGTAACTCAATATTATTATCATCAATACAATTCTTGATTTCTCTAATCCTAGACGTGAGATTTCTACATGAAGATCTTCTTTTTCCTTGAGAAGATTATTGTAATTTGATTTCAGAATGTCGTATCTATTCCTCAGTTCATCATAATCTTTCTCGAGCTGCTTAGTCTTCCATCGTGCACGACGATTCTGAAACCAATTGCAATTTGGCGAGGCTGCAGACCAAGTTCTTTAGCAAGCTGAACTTTTCTTTCAGGTTCAAGTTTGTTCTCTTCCCCAAAACTCTTCTCAAGAAACTGAACTTGGTTGTCAGTAAGCCGCCTCTTCTTCTCTGCTTGATGAAAATACTCCCCCAATTCATCAGCTTCATTGTCATTCTGATCGAACGAGTCAAAGAATGACCTCTTCCCTCCATTAACACCGCGAAAACTGACCATAGAACTGGATCCTGATAGATAAAAATACCCACAGAACAAATTACTACCAAGTTATCAATTTTGACCAAAAAAAGATTGATGAAACATCTGGCATGTTCATAAAATGGAAGTCAAGAGTTGACTTTTATAAGTAGGTATCCTCCATTTATTGTGCTTATCTAGTCGGCCCAGATAAACGAAAAACAAGAAAAGAGAGAAAATGTGGCACAAGGGGAAAGGGGGGTTGGGGTTACTCAATCAAGGCGTTTTGATTACGTATATTCACTGTAATCTCACAGGTGACATTTGAAGAAGGTAATATTGTATGTAGACGTTATTCATATCTTGTGAAGGTAGATTTGAAGTATATTAAACACGTATTTATATTTATTGATTTGGTGTAAACATACCCACATATATAAATTTTTATCGAGAAAGGAGAGAGAGTTTATATGCTACTATGATGAGTTACTAAAAAAAATATATATTTGTTTATCACTTAATTATGATAGACAACTAAAACTTTTGATCATGAGCTGATAAAGTTTTCTTTTTATTTTTTGATGGAAAACGAAATTTAATTCCTCACTTCAAAAATAATAAATAATGTACTTATTTTCCCTTTTTAAGAATGTAACTAAAGTGAGCATGGGATTTAAGTTGTTGGCACGCACAAATGAAAATATGTTTGTGGCTACTAAGTGCAATTCTGTATTCAGAAGAACTCAAATTCAAAACTTCTAAAAATGACGAAGTATTTAATACCTGAGCAGTCACCACAATCCTTGTTGATAGCAGTGACTTAATATATCTGTTGAGGATCAATATATAGGGAATAAAAAAGAATTTACCCAAATGAGAAAGGAACAGAAGACATATATTAAAGGAAGATAGAAAGATATGGCAGAACATAAAATAATGATTCTGGAATTAGTATCTGATACACCTTTATTACAATCTTCTTTTAAGGTTACATATATTATGAAGATACGATCGAGAAAGTGAAAAGAGTATGAAATGGGAGCTGAATATGATCTATTTTTTCACCTTTACTTTATTTTTTTTAGTATTATATAAACAAATAACCCAAATTGAAAAAATAATATTGATTTATTGGTCAAGAATTATGATTTAGAATTAATTTGATAATGATTTAACATATCTACAAATTGATAATCGATAATTTTTAAAATTGAAGTGAACTACCCAATACGCACTGTATATATACATGCACAATATAAGACTTTGGACCAAATTTTAGTAGTTGTAGCCAAGATTTTCAAAAGGGATCTAAATAAAAGAAAATAACATATGAAAAAGTTAAAGAGGATGAGATTCAATGTCTAATAAATATAGACATTGAAAATTATCAGTGCTATATATAATATTTTGTATGAGCTGGAGCTTGAACTACTACACTCCCCCCCACCCCCCCTTTTAAATAACATATTGGGAATTAACATTAATATTTATACATCTCAAAAAGATGGTTATAAATTCATTATAAGTTAATTCTCTGTACATCCTTTCGTTTTTTCTATAAAAAAAGGTTTTATTTTTCATTTTTATTTAATTACATATGATGTAGTAAAGCCTATGATCTTCTGCTAAGTAATGAGCGAGCTATATGACTGTCCATTGAAATTAAAATTGTAGTATAAATTGAAGTTCTTTTTTATTTGGTTGTAATTGTAAAATGTAATAAGTGTACGGACTTAGCCACTTTTTTGATCGATTTAAAATAAAAATAAAACTAGTGTTTGAAAATTCAATAATAAATATGAACTTTTAATGCGAAAACACCATTACAATGTTATGAATTTTCAACTTAAACAAATGATTGATAAATATGAACTTTTAATGTTATGAATTTTCAACTTAAACAAATGAAAATATTGTCACGCCCCGAGACTACCCCCAAGACGCGGACACGGGACCTAGGACCACAAGTGATCCCAAGCTAACCCTGTTGGCATGATCATGAGCTTACTAAAGATAATAAACTGATATCGGAAGCTAAATCATAAATAAGATGAAAAGATGGGGAATACCCATTTACTATAACTGAGATAAATGATAACTGATGAGTTTAATACAAAGAAGATATTAACTCACTACTAAGTTGAATCTAACTATGTCTGAAATAAACCTCTAAACTGACTAGAATTGTTGGGACATGCCCCAACTAGGTCTAGAAAAAAACTGAAACTAAGGACTAAAAGTACTGAAAAGAAACTCATGACTATTGTCCTCGGAGGATGAGGACTCACCACTGATTCTGCTGAACTGGAGATCGGGAACCGATCTAAGAGTGATCTGGATGCTGAGAACCTGAACCTACATCACGAAAAGATGTAGCGCACGTATGCGTCAGTACTTGAAAGGTACTGAGCATGCAAGATAGAGTAAAGCTGAAATAACATATAACTAAACAAAGCAATGAAATAATCTGAACATGATATAGATACTGAAAATACTGAATACTGAGCTAACTGATGCAATGACCAAATTTATAATATGTTGAGACTGAATACTGACGGTACTGAAATATGGTCAATGCAATAGAGTCTGACTGAACT
>JAJOOH010021055.1:0-13221 GCA_029582605.1 Solanum gracilifrons | reverse complement strand
AAAAAGTCTTCCAAGTCAACCCTAGTGGCATCCCTTTCTAAGGCCTTCACTAGGATATCACTCAAGGTTTCATATCAGTCTACCACTCCGGTTCTAAGTTTCTCAAACTCACTAAACCTCATAAGGTGATGATTTCAAGTATATCAAAATATGAACATCTAGAACACTCAACTTCTCATATCCATCACCCAAAATGATTCCATAAGTGGGGAATCTTCAACCAAGCCTAATTCATGAATATCAAGGAAACTCAAAGACCTTACCATCTAAGCACATTGTCCCTCACTTGGTGTAAGCCTAGACAAACTCTTCACAACATCATTCCCTTAAATTCTAAGGTCGGAGCAAGTCATAAATAAATCTTCACACTCTTTACACAATATGATTCGAAACCATTGAGAATTTCACTTCTACCCTCCTTTAAAGGAGTTTACTCACTCAACAACTCTAGGCACTACTCTTCATCAAATCCCATCACACCATAACCCTCATTATGGTTAAGTTGGGTTATACCAATCCACCACATATGGCCCCACTTAAATGACCATACCTAAGATCAATCCTAAAAGACAACTAACTCTTTTTGAAGTTGGTCAACACCTACACTCTTCTTTCTTACCAAAACTAGGTGGTACATGCAACCTCAAAGTCAACTTTAAAACACAACATAAAACAAACATGACCTCGCAATTACCCTGCTAGGTAGGCACACTATCCCCTCCTTAGGATTAAGCCTACACAAGTTCTTCTAACCAACACAAAGGCAATTATGAAGCATTAATCACACTAAATACAACTTCACAATCTATTAAATCAAAGTTCACAAGTCACATAGCCATAATTGGCAACACAACCAACCTTTCTCTCCTTCAAACCTTGCAACATCATCCCTTCCAAGTAATCACATCTAGAAGACCACCGGACAAGGGAAATAAGAGAGAGATTATATGGATTTAAGCTTTATGGCACGACTTAGAGAATGAAGAAGTGAAGTTTCCTAACGTCCTATAGCCTCTCGCTCATAGATGTGTCACGACTCACAACGATGAGCAAGACTCTACTAGACGTGGTTTGAGACATCCTAAGACCATTTCAAAACCTTATGCTCTAATACTAAGTTTGTAACGACCCGAGAGCACCCCCTAGTCGTAACACGGCGTACTCGACCTCTCAGAGGTCTTATACAAGCCCTTAGCATATCATGAGCATTAAAGCAAATCAAAATAGCGGAAAATTTAAAACTTTTCTTTACAATCGAATTCTTCATAAAATAAGAGAGAGTCTATGACACTTTGTCTCAAACCATCTATAATATTTAGAATAACAACTCTTTCATAACAACGTAGGGACACGGCCCTTACATAATAATTACTAGGGACACGTCCCGTACACAAATCTAAAGACATAAAATATAAATACATAATGACATAAGTGTATGAGGTAGGTTCATCCTCAAAACTATGAAGACTCCCCAAGTCTTCATTTCCAAGCTCCTTAGAAACCTAACTTCCAAGCATAAGACATCACATCACCAAACCCTACACTTTGTAAAAATGTAGAAGAAATATGGGTTAATAAAACACACGTACTAAGTATGGAAGCCATGCAAGTAAAACCATTAAAACATGCTTAAAGGGACATTTAGTTGAAGCCATGATTTATGCACTTTTGAACACCATTCTTTAGAAGAGTTGGAGAACATAACTCATTAAGAACTCACATATAGTTTATCAAACACAAGGGTAACACATCAACAAAGCATAATCTCCAAACATAGTCATAATGCATATATCACTCATTACAAACATTATTCATAATCTTCATAATAAGATAGAACAATACCATTAAGGCATAGTTCCTACAATATGTTCATATCATACATCTTAGTCATAATTCAAATAATCCATATCATAGGTAAACCGTCTTCATAATAATCATACATAACATAGCTTTAACATACATAAGTCATAATCATTATAATCATGAGAGAACACTAGTAAAACCATCCCTTAGAATCCCACAGGTGCAATGTGCAAAAGAAGTTTCATACCCTCCCTTACACTACGTAGAAACCCTTAAGAAAGCCCTAGTAAGAGTTCACACCTTTCATACCTTCATTTACTTTTACATTTGGGAAATATTGCAATAACCGACATAGACCATGAGAGCTACATGGAAACCGGTGTTCTACTCCTACACCAAAAAGAGAGGGTTAACACTTGCCTAACGTGTAACCATTCGTACATAGCTATCTATGTGGATCCACTAAGCTAGAGTCCTATGTGGGCACATAGTTAAAGGTCAAGGAGATTGCTTCCAGAAACCTTGACTTACTAAACATTGGGGTTTCCATCTCATGAGACAGCACATACCGTGGGAAAACAAGACTTGCTAAACGTGAGGAAACCCATGTGGGAGCCGGACTTACTAAACGTGAGACCCTCATCTCATTTACATGCCCTTTCGGTGTTAAGCTTCTAATTCCCTTTTGTAATCATCTTTAGTCATCACATAAGTTCACATTAGCCTTTACTAGACTCTTATGTAGACATCTTACCATAATAGCTCATATGTGTTCATAAGTGAGTAACAATCCTTTCACCTTAGAAACACTTAGCAAGTGAGTAAACCTTTCACTTTACATTACAATATAATCATGAGAACTACCTTTCATTAATATAGCAATCATACCATAACATACATACATACTTCATAGCTAATTCAACTGTAGAGGGTTAAGGATGAGGAAACTAGGTCATCAACACCACAACAACACATTAGGTATAACATCATTACAATCTAAGTAATTCACCTTTTAAAGTAGTCATTAGTCTTTACATTACCATTTAAGGTCATATAGAATACCTTTAGGGAAATACCCCTCATATAGTCATAAAAGCATCAAGAGTTCATAGATGAGAAAGCCTTTCATCAAGAACCTTCATCGTGTCAGAATGACCTTTCACATTATCATACCATGCATAACATAGACTAGTTTAGAGAACAATTGAGGAAACCTTTCAAGACACTCACATTCATTACATTAGCAATAGCTTCATTCATTCATGTGTGTGTACATGTGTGAGAAAGCCTTTCACATAAAACACCTTTACTCATAGCATGTTCATATTGTGTTAACAAGAGTTACCTTTAATTCAACATAACAACAATAATACCAACATCTCACAACATTCACACTTGCATTGCATCATATCACAACATGCTAAATTACCAACTAGGGTTAGAGGGAAGAGGGAACCATCATCCAACTTCATCATACATGAATTAAGCAAGTACATTCAACAATACATAAAGAATCACATTGATATCACCTCCTCATAGCCTTGAAGGCCCCATTCAAGACTTAGCCCTAATTCCATAGTAATCATACATAATTTAGGGTAATATCATCATACAAACATGAATTACATAGCATCACATTCAATTCATAACCTTCAATAACTATTTAACACAACTAGGGTTAGAATTGGAGAAAGAAGGGGAAACATGGGTCTCATGGGGATTCTTCAAAAATCACCAACACAAAATGATTTCAACCATAATTATTCATATATCACCAATCAAAGTCAGTTTATAACAACAATTCAACATTTAGAAAGAAGACCGACGTTTTTGGATTGAAATCTACAATTTGGGGGATTTTGAAAACTATCTTTGGAAGGACCTCTTGGGGAAAGGGATCCCAAGAGTGAAGAGCAACCATACCTTAGTTAAACCCTATGAATCTTGTGTGAAACCTCCCATCTACAAGCTCTTGCTAAGCTCCTTCCAAGTTCTTCAATGGAGTCTTGAGTTGAGAGAGTTTTGAGAGGGAGAATTTTGGGAGGGAAAAGAATTGGGTTAGATTTGGGTCTTTAAATTATAATGGGTTAATGACTTAGTTTAGGGTCTTATTAACTATTTCTAGGAGGTTATTTAACCACTTAACCGACCCCTTAAGCCCTTAATTAATCAACTAACTTAATTCCAAAACCCCCAACTTAAAGCTGAAAGTCACAAAACTGGCAGCATCTACGGACCCCAACCTACGGACCGTCGTTTGATCTACCATCCGTAGTTTGGTTCCGTCAACTGGACCTGGGACTGATAGTGCTTCACTATTTTTGCCATAACTTTTTACTCCGAGATCGGAATTAGGTAAAATCGGTGGTGTTGGAAAGAGGACTCAGAGACCTTTCATTGGATATGTAGTGAACCACGCAATTCGTTTTGAGCTATGAGATATGACCATTTAAAGTTGACCCTCACTCTTTACTTCAAACTAAAAACTGTTTTTAGGGGGACTGTTTTGAGGGTCTTGGTTCTAAATGAATTCATGACTTAGCTTAAGGTCTTGCTAGCTTATAAAGGTGATTAATCAACTAGATAGACAACCCCTTAAGCCTTAGTCAATTAACTAACTTAGTCCCTAATCATCAACTTAAGACTAGAAGGCTGGAAATTGGCAGCACCTACAGCCACCCACATATGGACCGTAGGTGGGGTTACGGCCCGTGTTGTGCTCTCGTCGTTTTGTTCAGAGGCTCCCTTTTTGGGAGCCAAGCCTCCCAAGACTAAGTCCCCACCTAAGATCTAGACCTACCGTCCGTAGACTAGTCTACTGGCCGTAGATGGGTCTCGTAGGTCCTGCTGTCTTTTTAAAGCTTTAGGGTAGATATTGGGGTCCTTGGGGGTCGTACCCGGTCTCTTGGACCCTAAAAATGTTCATCTATAAATAAGAGTCACTCCTATGGGTTTTAGACCTCAAACAATACACCACACTAGCACCAAAGACTAGTTTCCAGACGTCATAGTCGTTTCTTGACGTTTCACCTCTAAAGTCAGCAAACTAACTTCAATAGCCATTTTTAATCATTTAAACCTGGTTCTAGCCATAAAATAACATGTGAGGCTCTAGGTCAACCTACTAGATTCAGTCAAGCCTTAGCTAGGTCTTACTAGTTTTATGCGGGGTGTTACAGCAGTAACCCCTGGCTTTAAAAATGCCGAATTGGCTCATAGGAAGCTCACCATGGGTAGTCATGACCACCACTTCCCGTCAAACAGGTCATGACAAAATTAAGCTTGATAGGGCTTCACTTTTTCAGGCATAACTTTGTACTCCGAGATGGGAATTGGGCAAACTGGTGGCGTTGGAAAGAGGACTCAGAGACCTCTAATTTGATAGGTCACAGGACACCTATTTTGTTTTGAGCTAAAAGATATGTTCGTTAGAAGTTGACCCTAAACTCTAAGTCTAATGAAAAGCCCTTCACGGATGACTTCATGGTCCATGTGGGGCTTCACGAGACGTTGTGATGCCCGTGGCCCTTAACCAGTAGCTAGGTTTGCCATTCCTCTTCCTTAAACACCTACTCTTGTCCACGACCCGTGGTGTCCTTCACGATCCGTCTAGTGGTTCGTGTGGAGAGTCCTCATTTGGGGCAATGTAGCCTAGCTACCTCCTCATATCCACGAGTGGCACCACGATCCGTGGAGACCAGCATGAGCCATCTTGGCTCTCGTGGGAGGTGATCTTCATTTGATCACTCACTGTCTAGGGTCTACGGTCACCACCACGACTCGTGGTACCCTTCACGACTCATGTGAACTTCATGGAGAGAGTTAAGGATCAAATCTTAGGTTTGTAGCCTCTCCTTTCGACCCTTGCTTAGGCTATTAAGTTCCGAGGTGTTACATTCTAGAATGGTCGCTTTTATCAACTCATATTTGACTTAAATTGTTCTTTTTGGATATATTATTACAGACCATGATTTGATCACATATTTTATTGTTGAACTTTTATTTGGTCTTAACCTAGATGCAGTTGGTCTTGACATTTAGAGGCATAACTACCCTTTTCGCATCGCACATAATAATTTTGTCTAAAAGTCTTGGTTTAAATTTTAAGAAAAAAAAGTTAATTATTAAAATAATTTGCCCAAGGTCGTGTGTCTACAAGCAATAGTTTGCTCTTTTTTTTTAATTATTGAATTTTATCAGTCTTGCCTCAGATGCATAATTGGATTCTCAATCTTGATTTTTAGAGGCATAAATACCTTCTATGCATCTCACTTGATAAATTTTATCTACAAATTTTTATTTTTATAAATAAAAATTAATTGTTGAATTTTTTTATCAAGGCGCGTAACCGCATCCTTGAATTATTTTATGATTCTCAAGAATATGCACAACGATATATTTGCTGAAATAAAATATTATCGTGCTTAAATTTTACGTTAAAGCTTCGATATATTTTATATTTGCTTATTCAAAGTACTACTTGACCAAAATAGTGAATTTAATCAATTTTTATTAAAAATAAATCATCAATTAACAACTTAACCAAAACTTATGATAACAACAAATAAAATATCCACAAGGGATGTGTATTGTGCTAACTTGTATTGTGATCCCATATTTCTTAATTCCCACTAGACAAACACAAAATATCTTTTAATTAATAACTAAACTCATTGCCCGATTTAAATAAATTATCTTTGAACTATTCTGCTAGTTAATGTATCTGCTTTATTCTAGTTATACTCAAATTCTTTAAATATTTAACATGCATCAAAAACAAATTATCTGTTTCTTCGAGGAAAAGATATTTTGGCTATATTGATGGCAGTACCATTTGCCCAATACCTCATATTGTAGAAAAACATGGTGAGCAAGGTGTTGGTAATCCGGAATATCTTCGATGGATCAAACAAGATCAATTAATTATGAGTCTCATCATCTCGTCTCTCTCTAAAGAAACGATTCCAATAATTATTGGACTATCCATATCAAAGGCTGTTTTGGATGCTCTTTCATCTGCTTTCTCATCTCTATCAAACACTAGAATCCTCAACCTTCATATGCAACTTCAAAACTTAAAAAAAGATTATTTAAGGGTCACTCAATATCTTCACAAAGCCAAACTCCTTATTGATGAATTAGCTTCTACTGGCCGTCCAATTTGTCTCCCCGATCAGAATATTTATATGTTTAAAGGTCTCCAGTGTGAATTCGAAGACATCATAATCACTCTTTCAGCTCATAAAGAACCCATTACTTTTGGTGAATTGCACAGTCTTCTATTGAGCCATGAATTTATTCATGGTCAGGCCTTATTGTCACTCTCAATGTTACCCTTACCTATGCAAAAATCAGCTGGAATAGATAAAGTGGAGTAGTCATGTTTCAATTCCTTCAACACTTTGTCGGATCCTTCAACATTGTTGAAGATTCTTGAGAGAATATCCTCGGTTCGGTTCCCTTCCAGACCAGCTTGTTCCTTTTGTTGTGGACGATCCTGGGGAGGAACATATTTATCCTTGTCAGTCTCCATATCTCTCCAATTTCCACCTCTCCAATATTTCCAACCATCATCTCTTTCCTTTATCCAACCTTGGTTCCCACCTTGTCTTGGGTAGTTCGGGTGAGAACCCCGCATTTGGTTTCCCAAATATTAAACTTCCTCATTTTATAATGCCTCAAATTTGGCATCCTCTGGGCACTACCCACTACTAGTTCGAACAACATTCACTAATTTCACTCCATCTCCCATTACATGCTTAGATAACAAATTAAGTTAAGTCATCATTTTGGCCATGTTCTCATCTCTCTCATGCTCTTTCTCAATTTGATCTATCCTAATGCTCATATGTAAAGACGACAATTGGTCTTCTCTAGTATGCCATGCTCAGTTTACCTTCATCATGTCATCAAGCAACAATGATGCTACCTCATATGGTTGTCGTATTAGCCCTCCTTGGGATAGTTGATCAGTCACACCTTTGTTGATTGAATTAAGGCTACAATAGAAGTCTTGCTGCAGAAAATTGTCTAGGACACCATGTGTTGGGCCTTTCATAAGTAATTTTCGGAACCGAAACTATGTCTCATGTAGAGGTTCACCTTCAATTCTCTCGAAGTTTTGGATTTGGTCCCTAAGCTTGACCATCCTCGAAGGAGGAAAGAATATGTCCAAGAAGGCTTCAGTCAACTCCTCCCATGAAGTGATCAAATCATTTGACAACTCCACCAACCATCTAGTGGCTTTACCCGTCAAAGAGAACATGAATAATCTCAACCTTATAGACTCTTATGAGATGTTTCTGAACACAAACGACCCACACACATCCACAAAATTCCTAAGGTGTTCATGTATATATTCATGAGCTAAACCCCCAAACATTCCTCTTATATGGAGCCATTGTAGCATTATTCTAGTCACATGAAAGACTGTCCTCCCAACTGTGGGAGGTAACTATATAAATCCCGTAGTTTGAATGACGTTAACAAGCATGCCATTCAAATCATCCATGTTTTTATTTTGACTGTAGTATCTATCATTGTCACTACCTTGGTCACTCATTGTATTAGACCTACAAATCAGTAAACAACAAAACAAAACAACAATTTATTACAACTAAAAAAGTTTACATATTAATTTCTCAAATGGAATTCGAAACAAACATTTCCCGGCAGCGGTGGCAATTTTGATAACACTCAAACCACCCTTCAAAACCAATTAAAAGAGTAAGCGGTCGTCGTCAATAAAAATATTCAACAAAGAGTCGAGGTTGAATCCCATATAGAATGATATAGCGTGAAGAATTCTATCAAGAAATTTGAATTATAAAGTCATTCATTTGTAGTAGTAAAAAGAACTGGGTGGATGAAATTGACAAAAAGGATTTTGGTTATCAATAGTCACAATTAAACTAGAAATTAAGAAGATCAAATAAGTAACAAGCAATCTATGGGTGCGAGATTTCGAAATCGATATCGCATAGAGGTAATTGTGTTGCTCTATAGTGATGAGCATCTATGGATAGATTGGGTCATCATCAATGACACTGATCATCTTTCGATCTCATAGCATCAGTTCATAGAATCTCCTTTCGGTCTCATCTATGTGTAATACCAAACAACCCAATACCTTACTCTATTCTTTCTTTCGATGTAGGGCAAGAAGATCCTACCGATAACCTCTATTTTCAAGCATGTTACGGACACCAAACCTAAATTTCTAGTGTCAAACTAAGTATCCACTCCAATCAATCCTTTTTTAGCATCAACCGGAGATCGTAAGTAGGAATTAAGTTTACAACCTTAACATATAAGTTAACCCAATGCTAATTATCCAAAATCTATGTATGAACAATAACAAAACAGAGCATAACACAATACCCACTACATTAAATCAACACCCAACCCCATAATTGCACCCCTAGATCTTGGAGTTTTAGTCATCCATGACAAAATGTAAAGAAATTATACCTTGCATGATAGCATCCATGGGAACATGAACTGAAGAAATTACAAGCAAACCCACTTTGAATTCAACTTCAATTTATAAATTTCAAAAACAAAAGTTGAAAACCCCAAAAATTGAAAGTTTTCTTCACAAAGGAAAAATTGTTTCTCTCTGAAATATTTTGAACTTCAGAACTCTGGAACTCTCTCCAAAAATTTGACCCTCTTTTTCTCTCTCTTTTGGAATATTTATAGTTTCCAAAAATTTGGCCCAAAACTCAATGCGTGACCAACTACGTGACGTTAGTCGGGCTCACCGATCACATTCGGTGAATCGCCAACTGCTCCCCAGCTCGACTTTCTCTTGTTTTAGGCTTCAAGTGTTTGAACTTCAATCGGCAAGCTCGTTCGAGTGTGCCTTTAACATTCAGTGTATTATCAATCACCACTTTTGTTCGTCTTTTTACCTTTAATTTTTCATCAAGTACTATCAAGTTCGACGATGGTCACCTTGCTCGCCCTTTTCATTTGGCTCATTGCCGTTACTTCTTAAGTGCGCCGACCTGCCTCAATTTATTCAACTGTTGTGTACTGTCAACTTAGGCAAGCTTTTACCCATTGGACGATCCACCCTTCATGTTAGGTGATCACTAATGTGGAGTTTATACTTATTTTTATGCTTTTGGCCATTCTTTCAAACATTCATCCTTGGCTTGTCCTTTAGCCTCTGTAACAGAAAATCATCAAAATATCATTAGAGTAGGACATAACTAGGTATTAAGGACACTAATTGTTGAAATAAATAGTCCTCAAATGAGTGAAAATCTACCACTCATATGTAGGAAAGTTCAACCTTGTGTTTTTGGTTTGGGTGCTCAGAAGCAAAACCGATTCAATGCTCTTCAGAATTGATAGGATCACGAGGATTCTCTAGATGTTGTGACCGGTATGTTGAAAGTATTTCGCCTCAATTTTTATGCTTTACTTGTACGGGTGCTTCCTTATCATTTGCCACTCCTTATGTGGACGCAAAATTTGATATTTGTCTCAAAATCCTTTCTAACTCCTTTCATATCTCTACTCTCGTTAGTGATTCTACTGTTACTAAGAGAGTTTATAGAAATTATCCTATTTTTGTTTCTCATATATTCACTCATGTTGATCTAGTAAAACTTGATAGGCTAGAGTTTGATCATATTCTTGAGATAGATTGACTTCATGCGTCATATGCTTTCATAGATTGTAGGACCCGATTGGTCACATTCAATGTTTCAAATTTACCTATCATGTCATGGGAATGGGGATATTATGTTCTGAAGGGTCAGTTTAAATCTTGCCTAAAGGCTAGGAATATGATCTCTAAAGGTTGTATTTATTATCTTATTCAGGTTAAGGATACATATTTTGAAACCCCTACTCCTGAGTTAGTTTTGATTGTAAATATGTTTGTGGAAGTGTTTCTCAATGATCTTTCCGGTATTCCTTCCAAAAGGGAAATAGACTTTTATATTGACCTTCTCTGAGATATGTAACCTATCTATATTCCTCCTTATTATATGACCCCAATAGAACTTAAAGAGTTAAATGATCAATTGAAGGATTTGTTGGATAAGTTCATTAGACCGAGTATCTCTCTATGGGTTGCTCCAATATTGTTTGTTCAAAAGAAGGATGGTTCTCTCCGAATGTGTATTCTACAATTGAATAAGGTTACCATTAAGAACAAGTATCCTATTCCAAGGATTGATGATTTGTTTGATCAACTCCAAGGAGCGATTTATTTCTCCTAGATTGACCTATGGTCGGGTTATAACCAACTGAGGGTGAAGGAAAGTGACACTTTGAACGCGACTTTTTGAACTCAGTATGGTCATTATGCATTTTTTAGTGATGTATTTTGGTTTGACTAATGTTGTGGAATTTATGGATTTGATGAATAGGGTATTCAAGCAATATCTTAACATGTTTGTGATTGTGTTATCCATGATATTTTGATTTACTCATGGAGTGAGGATAGCATGTTGAGAATTAGATGATTGTGTTGCAAATTCTCAAATGTCGGGAAATATATGCTAAGTTTAGTAAGTGTGAGTTTTCTTTGAGGTCCTTAGCCATATTATCTTTGGTAAAGGTATTCAAGTTAATCATAAGAAAACCAGGGCGGTTAAGAATTGTCCTACACCACTTCAAATACACAGAGTTTCTTGGGTTTGGCCGGTTACTATAGAAGGTTTGTGGAAGGATTTTCCTTTATTGATTCACCTTTGATGA
This sequence comes from Solanum gracilifrons, assembly GCA_029582605.1. NCBI lineage: Eukaryota > Viridiplantae > Streptophyta > Magnoliopsida > Solanales > Solanaceae > Solanum > Solanum gracilifrons. The sequence continues at coordinate 1,701 of JAJOOH010021055.1, read as the reverse complement.
CATTGACTCAAATGAAAGTCTATGATCGGAAGAGTGTTAGAAGAGATTCTAAGAATTGAAAGATAGACTACTTCGGCCCCTATTTTGACATTACTAGAATGATCGAATGGTTTTGTAGTATATTGTAGTGTTTCACGAATTGGTATTTGTTGTGTTTTGATGCAAAATGGAAATGTTATTGCTTATGCTTCAAGTAAATAGAAGGTGCATGAAAAGAGTTATTCGACTTATGATTTGGAGTTAGCATAGGTAGTGGTTGCCTTAAAGATTTGGAGACATTACATGTATGGTGTTCATCTAGATGTATTTACCAATTATAAGAGCTTGAAGTATGTGTTCACTCAAAAGGATTTGAATCTTTGCTAAAGGAGGTGGCTTGAGTTGTTGAAGGATTACAACATGAGTATCCTATATCATCCTAGAAAGGAGAATGTGGTGGTACATCTTAGAAAGGTCTTAGGAAGTTTCTAAGCCATGTCGAGTAGAGTCTTGTTAAAGAGTGTGAAGCGCGCCACATTCATGAATTAGAAGTTATAAAATTATTGGAAAACTCCACTGCTTTCATTACTTTAAAGTCGTGCGATAGAGTGTAACTCTATATGTCTCTCTCCTAATCCTTATCCTATGTTTTTTAGGATATGGCCCCTCGAAGAGCATACATTAGCAGGAGTGTAAATGAGAATGTGGAACAAGAAGCTCCTCAAGTTCCGGCCGACCCTTTGGTCCAAAAGTGACTAATGCGGAGTTTAGAGCTACTTTTCAAGTGTTGGCCCAAGCTATGATGGCTCAAGCCAAAAGGGAGGTTGTGGTCTCACTGAACCCAAATGTGGGTACGGCAACAACTAGAGTGAGGGACTTCACTAGAAGGAATCCTCTGGAGTTTCATGGTTCTAAAGTTAATGAAGATCCTCAAGAGTTCATTGATGAAGTGTATAAGGTGTTGATGATCATGGGAGTGACGCCGGTGGAAAAGGCGAAATTGGCCTCTTATCAATTTAAGGGTGTTGCTCAAGTTTTGTTCAACCAATGGAAGGAAGAGAGGATGGTTGATGTGGTTCCTCTTAATTGGGAAAATTTTAATGTCATTTTCCTTGTTAGGTTCTTTCCCCTTGAGATAAGGGAAGCAAAGATACTTGAATTCATTAACTTTTGTCAAGGAAATATGTGTGTGAAAGAGTATGCCTTGAAATTCACACAATTGTCTAAATATGCTCCAACTATGATTGTCGGTCCTAGGGCAAGGATGAATAAGTTTGTTTTGGGAGTGTTCGAGATGGTAGTCCAAGAATGTCGTACCGCCATGCTCATCAATGATATGAACATTTCTCGTCTAATGGTGCATGCTCAACAAATAGAAGAAGAGAAACTTAAGGAGAAACCATAGAAGGGAAGGACCGGTGATGACTTTTCATTTTCGAGGTTCGATAGACATGGTCATTCCAAGTTCTGACAAAACTTTTCCAGTCAAGGTTCCTCTAATGCTACTGTAACGACTCGGAAAAATGATAGGTTAAGCAAGAGCCTATGACTTTGTGTTGACTTTATAATGAGGTTCTATGAGGGGTTTATATGTAATTTCATTTTAATTGTGTAACTCCGACAATTTAAAATGAATATGAAGAAGCTTGAAATTGGAAGTAGTCATTTTTGGAAAAGAAAATCAGAATCTGGAAATTCGGCCAAGTGTGGAAATCAGTGAGT
>JAJOOH010021054.1:0-10352 GCA_029582605.1 Solanum gracilifrons | reverse complement strand
GAAAGATTGAATGTTGGTGTAGTTGGCTGGTGAGAAAAATGGGAGAGAAGAAGGTGAAAGTGGGGTGATAGCGTGTATAGTTGGATAGATGTGGGGGAAGGGTGGTGGGATTGACTAATGGGAGGTTATGAGTATAACATTAAATAAGAAAGTGTAATCAGTGTAAAATCCCTATAATTGTGTAAGAGATAATTATGAGGTATTCTTTATTTAAATAATTTAATAATAATATAAAATTAGAAAAATATACTTATTTAATAAAGTAAAATTTAATTAATTTATAAATAATTAGTGATATGTTATAACCCGTAATTAAACTGTTATAAGCAAGAATTTTTTAAAAGTAGATTTAAAACCTGTAATATTGACTCTTAAGTGTGTATATGAGGTGATTTTTCCTATGCGAAATTGCAAATCAATGTGTTTCTTCACTAATAGCAAAATTACAATGTAGTTTAGTAGATGTAAATGTTAATTGTGGGAATAGATACCATAGGTAAAAAATTTCCGAATTACATGTTGACAATTTCGAATTATATGTAGGGATGACAATGGGGCAGTGTGGGGTGGGCCGGGTTAAGCTTAACCCACAAAAATTTAATTCGATTCGCCCCGCCCTGCCCCGCATAATAACAACTTTTTTCATTTTCAACCCGCCTCACCCTGACTCGCATAGACCCGCTCTGCATAAATTCGCCCCACATATTTTTGTAATATTTTCTTTTTCTAGTTAAGTTTGATACTAAAAATAAAATTCAAAAAAATAAATTCATTTTTTCATTCAGTTGTATTAATTTAGTAGGACAGTGACTTAAAATTTTATTTTTTAGAGGTCAATTGGGAAACATGTAAGAAATTGTATTATTTTTTATTGAGTCATTTTCATTTACTATGTTGAATATTTTAGTACTTTAAAGCAATTATTTTAATAAATAATGTTCTATCACTCTTATAACCTGTAACAATTTAAAATTAAGTTTGAACCCACATAAAATCACATATACCCGCAACCTGTCCCACCCCACATTAATTTTTAAAATAACCCACTTCAACCCGCCTGCACAACCTTAAACCCACCCCACCCCGCATAGCCTTAAACCCACCCCGCCCTGCCCCATTGCCATCCTTGATTATATGTTGTATTGTTTTATAATATATCCTACTTTAGTATTATTTTAATGTGTTATATTTATCGTTTTCTAATGTCACACATCTATAATTTGATGATAAACCTAGAAGAAAGCTAGGGTACTAGGTAGAGGCTAGAGCTACTATGAAATGTAGGGTAAATACAAAATGATAAGAAAACGTTAAGGTAATGACGTGATCACACAAAATCAATGGTGATGAATTTTAAACAATGCGATTTAATAAAATTTAAATAATAATAAAAAAATAAATATTATTTTTAAACTAATAATACAATACACCATCCAAACAAGGTGTAAGCGAGGAAATTGGACTATGTGAATGTGTTACGTATCATATGAGTTAGGGTTGTACATGACCGAGTTAGTTCAGGTTTTTCAAATATCAAACCAAAATATTTGTGTAAAATTTTAAAATATATAAATCAAACCAAACTAATAAAACTCGGGTTTTTTTCGAGTTTTTCAACCTTGGGTTGGTTCGGGTTTTTTAATACCAAACCAATCATTTGTGTCGACAGTTTTAATTTTTAAATCAAACCAAATAAATAAACCTCGAGGTTTTTCAGGTTTTTGAATTTTTTCGGTAAAATATTCATACAAACATATAATTAACTTGTGCTCCAAGTATTTCTTTATCTAAGGCGTTTCTTAATAAAATAACACAAAATATGAGATGAGTGAAGACACTAAAATATTCAATAAAAAATAATAATTAAATCATATAAAATAAATATTGCAAATTGATAAGTCATAATGTAAATGATCATAATTTAAAAGTATTAAATCATGCTAAAATAAGTCTAATAAATATTAATTACATGATTTAACATCAAAGAAAAAAATTAGATTATGTATTTTAAATGTCTAAACCAATATAAAAGAACAAATATTCAAAATTGTTGTTATTCTTAGTATTTAATTTATTTATTTTGTTAGCATTAGTTTTGATTTAATTTCGAATTGAGCTTTATTAAAGTTACTAATATCTATGGAATATAACTTTTATTGGACCATTCAAAATTCTAAGTCTCAAAAATCTTGAAAATATATATTAAAAGATAAAAATTATGAAAACGTAGAAGTAATATTCAGAAATACATCAAAGTAAATAATTTTATATATAAAATAAATTTTAAAAATCATGTATATAATATCGGGTTGGTTTAGTCTCGGGGTGACTTTTTTTAGTTAAACTCAAACCATCTTAAGTATAGTCGGGTTTTTATTTTTTAAAATACCAAATCAAGTCAAACCAAACCATTAGTCCATTTTTTCCAATTTGACTCAATTTGCCATTTTATTTGATTTTCGATTCGATTTTATACACCTCTAATATGAGTAAAAGATATATGCATGTCAAACTTTAAAAGGCCCAAGGATACATTTGCAGGGGGAAATGCCTATTAATTGAGCCCTCCTAAAAAGAAATTAAAACGAGTTGACAAAATGACACAGTATAACATTCTATAGACTAAATTAGTAATAAATAGCCTATTTTTATTTTTTTTAGCAAGAAAACGACTTTGTTTTATTTATTTGGCATTGAATAGTTATTTTCTTTTTCTTAAAAAATGTATTTTTTTATCCTTATTTTTCTCAAACACACGTTTGATTGCTGCTTTTTTTTCTTGAAAAGAAAAAAATTATTGTTTTATTATTCCTATTTTATCTCTTTTTTTTTGTCAACCATTTTAAAATAGAGTTCTTCTCTTTTTTTGTCTCCTTTTTCTCTTTCTAGAATTCTTTTCATACGTATATTTGATTCTCTCCCTAATTTTCAATTTTTCTCCTTAATTCAACATGTTTTTGAAAATCAGACATAACAATATGTTTTTTCATGGATACTTCTAAAAATCATCTTTATATATAATCTTGTTCTTGTCCAATTAATTGTTGAATTTTATGATTTGTGGAATTGAAGTTTTTTCAATTTTATTTTTGGGAAAATTTAGGTTATTCAACTTTTTTTTTGTTTTCTTTCTAAAATCATTTTCATATGTATATTTTCTTCTCTTCTAAATTTTCTCTTATTCTCCTTAATTAACTCTATCTATGCAAATCAGATATAACTATATGTTTATCGATTGATCCTTCCAATAATTTCTTTTAATATATAATTATGTAGCATTTCTTGCCCCATTAATTTTGAAATTTCGTGATTTGTGGAACTAAAGTTTTTTAAACTTTTTTTGGCGAAAATTCAGGTTATAGTTTTTTGAAATTTTTGTTCTCAATTTCATGGGTAAGAAAGATTTTCGTAAGATCCTCGTAAAAAATCAGAATATTGATTTTGATGAATACAACCCAATGTATACCAATGAATTCCAATTTTCAATTTAAATTAAAGTATACAAATTTATTATGTGAATACAAATCACTGAATACACAGATGAATACGAACTAATGTATACATAGTGCAGTTAACGTATACATAAACAAAATCACATGTACAATTAATGAATAAAAATTAATTTATATATGTATCATATTAATCTCATTCTTGTATTCATTATGGTAATACGTATAATTGATGAATAATACGTGCTAACTTTTTTTAGACTATTAATTGTTAATTAATATTGGGCTATATGTTGCCAATTGTATATAATAGTTGTGTGTCTGTGTCAATTCCTCGAATGAGTTAAAGATGAGAAGAAAGTGAAAGTGAAATCAATTGAGTCCTCCTAGTTAGGGATGTTCCTAGTTCGGTTTGGATGATTTATTAACTAAAATCAAAATTACCAATCTAGTCGATTTTTTAAATTTCTAAAATCAAACCAAACCAAACGACAAAAATAAACGTCGATTTGGTTATTGTCGGTTTGGTTCAATTTTTCTAGTTTATTCGGTTTGAAAGTAATAATTTTTTTCAAGACACACTTATCTCAATAGACACGAACACCTAGTACATGAGCAATCCACAAAAAATTATTGTCGATTTAATTAAGCAATACTAACTTATCGGTTAGAGGGTAGGTAAAGACTAAAATGGATTTTGATAGACTTGGACTTAGGATTGTTATAGTTGGACTAAAGTGTTGGGCTTGAGAAAATGGTAAAGTTAAAGATTTCAGTTAATTAAAATTTAACAAAATATTTATATTTTATTTATGAATTATATATAAATTATAATTTATATATCTAATTTATCGGTTCGATTTGGTTATTTTTGCGGTTGTTTTTTAGTAAAATCAAAATCAAACCAAATGGTATCGGTTTTCAAAATTTAAAACCAAACCTAACCAAACCAAATATCGATTTTTTTAATCGGTTCGATTCAAATTGCGATTCGATTTGATTTTTTTAACCATAACCATGAACAACCCTACTCCTAGTCATGATAATGAAGGATAACATGAAGTAATAATTCCTCATCTTTTAATATTGAATGTGAGCTTACTAGCCATGTGAGAGTAGTTGAGAGAAGAATCGAGAATGAAAGAGATACAGAGGAAAATGAATTAACCGACTTACTTTCTCATTATCCCAAAAGTTCTATTTATACACAGCTAACAACTAACAGAAAATTAATTACTTGGTAACTAACTCACTAACAAACTTATTAACAAACTAACTACATCAGCTAATTATATACAATATTCATTTCATCACTCCCCCTCAAGTTAGGTGATGGAATATGTCCAACATTCCCAACTTGAACAACATATAATTGTGCAACTGCTTTCCTAAAGCCTTGGTGAAGATGTCTGCCATTTGTTCTCTGCTTGCTATGTAAGTAGTTTTGATAAGCCCCTCCTGTAGTCTTTCTCTGATGAAATGGCAGTCTATTTCTATGTGTTTTGTTAGTTCATGATACATGGGATTCGAAGCAATTTGCATAGCTGCTTTATTGTCACAATGGAGCTCTATAGGCAGGTCAATCTGAGCACCAAGTTCCTTTAATAACCCCTGCAACCATACTAATTCTGCCACTGTTGTTGCCATACTTCTGTACTCAGCTTCTGCTGAACTCCTTGAGACTGTGTTTTGTTTCTTGGACTTCCATGATACCAAAGATTCACCAATTTTAATACCAAAACCTGTGATAGATTTTCTGGACAGTACACACGATGCCCAGTCTGCATCACAAAAGGCATTGATTCTGCCTGACCTTGTACTGCTCATAAAAATCCCCAAACCAGGTTGCCCCTTAATGTACCTTACTACATGTATTGTTGCATCAAAATGAGACTTCTTTGGGGCATGCATAAACTGGCTCAAATGTTGCACAGCAAATGAGATATCTGGCCTTGTCATGGCTAAGTATAGGAGTCTCCCAATCAATCTTTGATACACTCTTCTATCCTCTAACTCAGCATCACCAGTGATATTAAATTGAGTGTCATACTCTAGGCTTGTCAGCTTCTGATTCTGCTCAAGAGGAGTTGTAGTTGGTTTTGCTCCAGCTAAACCACACTCTGACACTAACTCTAAAGCATACCTCCTTTGATTCATTAAGATTCCACCCTTTGACCTTGCAAATTCAATGCCAAGGAAATACCTTAACTCTCCGAGATCCTTCATTTTGAAGTTATGATGCAAGATGTCTTTTGCTTCTTGAATTAATTTCTCACTATTTCCAGTGATCAAGAGATCATCCACATATACCAAAATGATTGCAATGCCACCAGTAGCATTTGTTTTATTAAACAGTGAGTAGTCCAGTTTGCTTTGTGTGAACCCTGAGTGTGTGAGAGCATTGGTTAGTTTCAAATTCCACTGCCTGCTGGCCTGTTTTAAACCATATAAGGATTTGAGCAGCCTACAAACTTTGTTCTCCCCCTGGCTGCCAAAGCCGGGAGGCAGGGTCATGTACACTTCTTCAACCAGATCACCTTGGAGGAAAGCATTGTAGACATCCATCTGGAAAAGGGACCAACCTAACTGAGCAGCTAGAGCCACAACACATCTGACAGTGACCATTTTAACAACAGGAGAAAAAGTGTCATGATAATCCAAGCCTTCCTGTTGGGTGAAACCTTTTGCAACCAGTCTGGCTTTATACCTCTCAACACTACCATCAGCTTTGTACTTGATTTTATATACCCATTTACAACCTATAGGTACTTTGCCCAAAGGTAAATCAACAATTTCCCAAGTGTTGTTGTCACTGAGGGCCTGTATCTCTTGGTCCATAGCAAGGATCCAACCACTGTCCTTTGCAGCTTGTGCAAAAGAAGAAGGTTCAGTCATGGAAGAGGACAATGTGGAAAGGTAGGACTTGTAAGAAGGAGTGAGATTAGAGTATGACAGGGAAGTAGAGATAGGATGTGGGGTCTTGGAAGAGGTGATATAGTCAGTGTGCTGAGGGGTATGCACACAGGTACTTTGATGGATAATGCCTAAGGAAGAAAAAAGGGTGTGACATTGGTGGTTGAAGAACTCCAGGCCATTATCTGATCTAACAATTTTAACAATTGCTGAAAATTGAGTTTTGATAAGAGTAATGAAAGCTGAAATGAAAGTCACAACCTCACTTTTATATCTCAACAAAAATATCCAAGTCATTCGTGTATAGTCATCAACAATGGTAAGAAAGTATCTATGACCATTGTAAGTACATTGCTTATAAGGACCCCAAACATCCATATGAAGAAGTTCAAAAGAAGCTACAGTTTTCTTAGTACTAGAATGAAAAGGTAATCTAGTTTGCCTTGCAAGGGGGCAAACATGACAAGAAGGAAAAACTTGATGTTGGAAAATAGGCTTCAGAGAGGCAATCTTTTGGAGGACAGCAACAGGAGCATGTCCAAGTCTCAGATGCCAAACAGAGGGATCAGGAGAGGATGAGGAATTCAAATTGAATGAGGAACTGGAATGAAGTGCAGTGGAAAGTGATGGTTGCTTGGTAGATGATGGGAGCATGTAAAGACCTCCTTTCTCCTTACCAATCCCCCTCACCTTGCCAGTGCAAAGGTCCTGAAAAAGGCAAAAATGGGGATAAAAAGACACACACCAGTTCAGTTCTTTAGTTAGTTTGGAAATAGATAAAAGGTTATATGAGAATTGAGGAATGTAAAGGACATTGTGGATATCATGATTTTCACAAAATTGGACAGATCCAGTGTGAGTAACTGCAGTTGTATGTCCATTAGGTAAATGCACACTGCTAGAAACAGAATGTGCAGGAGTAGGGTTGAGTAGTGTATCCTTGCTAGCAACCATGTGATGTGTAGCCCCAGAGTCCACAATCCAGGAAACTGCATCATTACCTGCAGCAAAACAAGTATGGGATATATTGAACGTCGAAGGAACATTACGGGTAATACCTGCCATGTTGGATAAAATCTCCTGAGGTGCAGAATCTTTGTCAATCAGTTTCAGCAGATGATTATATTGATCAGGAGTAAATGTTGGCACAGTTTGACAAAAAAAACTATTATCAGGAGTAGGATTCTGGTTCTCAATACAAGCCACATTATTCACATGAGGTCTTCTATTTCCTCCAGAATTCTGTGGTCTGTTATTGCCAGAGCTTTGATCCCTAAAACTTCTGTCATCTACCCCTTTCTTCTTAGTGAACTTGTAGTGTTGCGGGTACCCAATTAACCTATAACAATTAGCTCTTGTGTGATTTTTCAGGTGGCAATGATCACAGTATAACCCTGTGCTTTGGTTAGATTTATTGTTGTGAACTGAGGCAAGTGCAGTAGGATCATGAATCTCTAACTTCTGTAGGGGCAACACACAATTGGATATCAAACTAGACTGCATTCTCTGACTTTCATCCTGCATAATCATGTTATATGCTTGATTGAGGCTAGGACTAGGAACTATGAGGAGTATCTGACTTCTCGATTGAGCAAAACTATCATTTAACCCCATCAGAAACTGCATAAGCTTTTGCCTCTCCATGTGTTCTGCATAAACTCTATATTTATCACACTCACATGCTGGTAATGGTACTAGGGACAGGTATTCATCCCAGAGGTTTCTCAACTTAGAATAATACTCAGAAACAGTGAATGTTCCTTGACTCATAGTGCTAATTTCTCGGTGAATCTGATAGATCCTAGTTAGATTGCGTTTGTCGAACCTCTCTTTCAGATCCTTCCAAACACTATGTGCATTGTATAAAAACATCAGGCCATTGGCCAATTCTTTCGAAACTGAATTCGTGATCCAGGATAACACAAAGGCATTACACCTCTCCCACTCATGTTCTAGATCTCCTTTGTAGTGTTCCTTTCGACAATTTCCATCAATGAAACCTATTTTATTTTTCGCTAACAGTGCTACTCTCATGGAATTACTCCATCCAGTATAATTCTCAATACCAGTAAGTTGTTGAGGAATTAAAATGCTACCTGGTGTATCTGATGGATGCAGATACAAAGGATTTCTGGGGTGAATATCTGTGAATCTCTCGATCTGTTCTGGAATTGAGGTATTCCTCTCCTGATTCGAAGTTTCTGAGGAATCGACTCCAGCTCCAGCTCCGTTCGCCATTATCGAATCGAATTGGTGATGAATTTATGATTTTCTGGTGAATTTGTGTTTTCCGATGAGTGAATTATCGTCGGTGACCAACTGATCTTCCAATTCTCGAATTGTGCGGAAAAAAAACTCTCTAGAACAGCTAGAATTTCATCGGAACCTACAGCTCTGATACCATATTGAATGTGAGCTTACTAGCCATGTGAGAGTAGTTGAGAGAAGAATCGAGAATGAAAGAGATACAGAGGAAAATGAATTAACCGACTTACTTTCTCATTATCCCAAAAGTTCTATTTATACACAGCTAACAACTAACAGAAAATTAATTACTTGGTAACTAACTCACTAACAAACTTATTAACAAACTAACTACATCAGCTAATTATATACAATATTCATTTCATCATTTAACATGTGTGTATAAAGGAATACTGACTTATTAAGTTATTATATGTTTAATTTGTACATTATAGATCAAAACGAATGTAATTACAAATTAGGAAATTAAGTAAATTTGATTGTTCAATTTTTAATATTTCCACTATATCCAATTATTTTAAGCTCAGTTACTAAATTGCTAAAAATGTGAGTATTACGTATACTTCATTTTTTAGTTTAACTTCTGTTATGGATAAAAAAAAACATGCATCAAATATCTTATGTGTGTTAGGACCGAAAATAATTAGGTGTAATGCGGAAGCTAGCAAAGCAAACCTCGAAAGACCACGAGTAAGAAGACAAACGAGAAACACACCAAAAGAGACAAATTTAACGTGGTTCGGTCAATCGACCTACGTCCACAAAGGAGATGATCAATCCACTATAAATATGAGAGTACAAAATATAGAGAGAAACAACATCAACCAATTCACTCAGAATACAAGGAGGTACACAAAATTCTCCTCCATAACCGCAACTCTCAAAACCCTAGGACTACATTGTGAATGCTGATTAAGTTAGAAGGAACATGCCTATATTTATAGAGTCCTAAAACCTTTCCTACAAGAAAAGGACTAGTCAAATATTAAAACATTTTCCTAAAAGGAAAACTTATTTATGTGAGTATTACGTATACTTCATTTTTTAGTTTAACTTCTGTTATGGATAAAAAAAAACATGCATCAAATATCTTATGTGTTCATTCAAAATACAAAATAAATAACTCAGGATATATGTGCAACATATCTTATGTGATTATTCAAAATATAAAATAATTCAGCATACAAGTTCAATGTCCGTGGTGGGAAACTAGTTATATCAAAATTGTATCACAATTATATCATAATTGTATCTAACTTGTGTCGAATACATTTATGATTAAAATAATATGTATATATAATTTATATATATATATATGATACGACAGGTGATGGATTTTATAAAAAAAATTTAGAAAATATAACATAGGAAGACAAGCATATGTGAATGTATTTACTATTAAATCAATTGTATTCGTCATACAATTATCAATCAGATATACAAATAAATTTTATCTCTCTCTCCCAGATCTTGCTCACCTTCATAGTACCTTCATCCTCCATCTTCTCTCCTCTCTCTCTCCCAGATCTTACTTAATTACGATTTATAGCTACATGTTAGAAGAAGGACAAAGGCAAATAAGATTGGAACTAAATCATTATAGTTGTTTATTATTAAATATTAATATTATGCGCGCGTGCGCGCACACACACACACATATATATATATATTGAGCAACTTTCACATATAGCAAACACAAAAATCATATTTTTATGCTATAGCTAT
>JAJOOH010021051.1:0-16647 GCA_029582605.1 Solanum gracilifrons | reverse complement strand
CTTAATATCCATTTATCCCTACTTATTTCAAAATTTTCAAAAATCCCTTATTTTACCTATGTATCCCGCATGTATCCCGTGCACAACGTTATGTATCCTGCTATGTGGAATGTATCAAACGCTATGTATCTCGTGCACAACGCTATGTATCCCGCATGTATCCCGTGCACAACGCTATGTATCCCGCTATGTGGAATGTATCAAACCTAATGTATCCCGTGCACAACACTATGTATCCCGCTATGTGGAATGTATCAAACCTAATGTATCCCGTGCACAATGTTATGTATCCCGCAAACATCATTTTTAAGGGATTTTTGGTAAATAGAAAACTAGAAGGGATAGGATGTTATTTAGTACTTATAATATGTGGTTCCTATAATTTATACTAATTTATTTAATACTCTTTCACCACTTGGCCCATGTATTGAATTAAGTTAAAGGTGTGATTAGCATAACACGAATAATAAACTTTGGCAAGACGTGTACGGGGAAAAGTCATTGCAGTCACCTCCGGGGTTCTTCGCACCTGGATAATACCAGGATCCTTGTGCCCCGGCCCTTGATCAGATAAAGCTGCCCGCCTTATGACCCACAACGAAAAATGAGTCTTGCGACGTGACGCGGATATTCCCCATGCTGCGGTTCCCTCCGTTCCAAGTTTGAAATCTTAACGCCAGCATAATCATTGAAAGAGTATCTTCTTTTTTGCCACATCGCAACAAGGTGACAGGATTCGAACCTAATTCTTATCCTTTTGAATTCTACATAAGGTATGTTGTCAGAGTGAATTGGATTGTTTTCTATTTAAAATCCTTTTAAAAGAAGGGAATTATTTATTTATGTATTTGGATCAACCTAAGGGGGCATTTAATTCCCATTAATGGTTCATCATGTTAAGAGTGGGAATTTAATCGATATGTTATTTATTTTTTTTAAAACAACAACTGAATCATGTTAGCAGTGTATCTTATTGGTTCCTAAGTTCGTGGGTTGGATAGAAAATTTTGCATGAGGATAAAATAATAATTTATATGGAAAGGTTGGTCATAAACTCATAATAAATGAAAAGGAATTGGAAGTTCAAGTGATAATGTATACATGTAAGAGTAATGAATATGATAGATTACCTTTGTATGTGCATACGGTGATGAAAGGGAAATCCTTTTGTTCTTGATTGTCGCCGCCACTGGTTTGGTAACCAGTGGTTCAATTCAATTATTATTAATTATTTGTCATATTGTAAACCTAGTTTTAATATATTGAGATATGTAATTAATTATTAGGTGTATATTATATGATTAGCATTGAATTTAAGATACTTGGAGAGATTGAGGCTTAACCATAGGCTTGAAATTTAGCAAAATATGATTCTTGACATATAAATTATACCAAGATTAGGAGCTTGGTTAGGGATATAAGTGAGTTTTTGGATCTAGGATAGACATATAATAATATGAGTGTCCACGAACTTGCGTGCTTACAAATACTGCATAATTGGTAGATTGGAAAAGTTTTGAAGCTTTGCGAAAAGGGAAGGAAAAATCTTGAGGATTTCGTCGCACATGTCCGGCATTCAAGGTATGTTAAGACTTTTAGACTTCATTGAACGACGTTTTTCTAATTAAAGATTAAAAATGGAATAGACCATGGGTAAGGGTGAAAAATAGGGGTCTCATACCAATGGTGTGACAGGCATTGGAACGAGTACCGGTGTTATAAAGGGAATGTTTAATACTATAGAATGCAGATTGTAATCCGAGAATGCCAAAGCATATGGAATTAGCTGATATATTATTGACTTGATTTATTATGTGTGATTGTGTTCTTTATTGAACCCGTATATTTGTGATACTTGAGGTAATTACACATCATATTGATATTTGGTTGAGATGCATCATCATCCCTTTTAATTGATATCATATTGTGCACATGCATTGACATGAGATTGAGTATAAGTTGGGCACGTGGAGATCGTTCGGGCTGGGGATGGTGAGATATTAAGATTATAATTTGGGCACGGGGAGATCGTTAGTGCGGAAATTGTTTGATTTTATGATAGTGCGTTGAGATCGTCCGCACAGACACGTGGAGATCATCTGTGTCAATATATGGACCTCGTGAGTCCCTTATGGGTCATGAACTCTCGATGTATTTCCGAAGAGTATCATGTATATACGGTTGAGAGAGTACTTGGCATCTGAGGTATATCATTTCATGGTGTCACATTGCATTGCATCTCATTACACCATTTAGTCTTGTTTATTACGTGCTTTATTGGTCGTTGTACATTACATGAAGTTGATTATCCTTATATGATAAAACTTGACTGGTAAGTATAATATAAACACGTATAAGTAAAGGACTAATTTTCTTATATAAACTCCGGTCACTACTTCTTCGTTGTCAGTCGATGAGATGTACTGGGTACACGTGGTTTCGTACTCATACTACACTTGTTGAACTCTTTGTGGTGCAGATTCGATTCCGAGTACGAGCACATCTCGTGGAGCTTTTTAAGTCTGAGCTTGGAGTATCTTGGAGTTGTGAGTTGTTTGGTTGTTATCTGGTCCACACCTCCCTCTATGTTTTATTTATTCTGTTGTTTTAGTATTCAGGCAGGATATCCCTTATGTTTGGATTTGTCATTTTAGTTTTAGACTTGCACCATATTTAGAAGCTCTTGTAGTTATGACACCAATTCTTGGGTGGTGTTTTAGTTTTTCGCATTTCATATTTATAAAGAACTTAGTGTTGAAGATTTTTTACTCGTTGTTTACCTTTATACCTCATTAGTTAGTTAAAATTGGTAAAATATGTTGGGTTGACTTACCTATTGGTTGGGAACATAGGTGCCATCACGATTTGTGAATTTGGGTCGTGACAATTTGGTATTAGGGCCCTAGGCTCATCGGTCTCACGAGTATAAGAGCAATGTCTAGTAGAGTCTTGCGGATCGGTATGATGACGTCCATACCTATCTTCGAGAGGCTATATGACATTTAGGAAAATAATATTCTTTCATTTCTTATCTACACACTAGACCTTGTTGAAATTCTAATCTTGATATTTTGTTCTCTCTCAAATGGTGGTGAGGACTCGTACATCTGCAAGTTGTGATCAGGAGCCTATTCCTGCGCCTGCTTCTGGGAGCACTATCCGAAGTATAGGCAAGGGAGGAGATCGAAGTCGAAGTCGGGGTAGGGGTCGTATTGCAGCATCCGTGGAAGGTCAAACACTAATAGCTACCTAGGGTAATGATAGGACACTACCTTATGATGTAGATGTTATTCATGGGGATGTGAAGGATCGTGTCGAGAGGGATGGACCAACTCAGGATCCACCCAGTATTACTGCCACCCCAGTGCTTCAAGATACCTTTGTAACATCCCGTAACTAGAAAGAACTAGGAAGAGTTAAAAATTGGAAATAGTCGTTTTCGGAAAGAATGAGAAATCTGGAAAGTTGCTTAACTTGAGTTAAGAATGAGTTTTGGGTCAACTTCAAACAACCATAACTTCTAGCTCAGGATGAGTTAGTTGTGTTTCAAGATATCGTAGGAAAGATCTTGGAAGAATCTTTCCAACGCCTCCGAGTTTGCGTGATTCCTAGTTCGTATGAGTGAGTTATGCCCATGGAAGTTGAGTTGTTCAAATAAGGAAAGTCCAATCCGGATTTTAGCAGGGCATTATGGTCTTTTCCTTACCCAATTATTATTTTATTTTTTTGGGTAATTAATTGGGGTCAAGTCAGATTTTAGTCAGTTTAGAAAAGTTGAAGTTCACGCTAGGGCTTGGAGAAAAGAGAAAAGAGGAGAAAGGAGAAGAAAGTTCAAGACTCGTCGTCTTCGTAAGGAATCTCTTGGGGATTTCGTCAAGGGGTGATCCCTACAAGGTATGTGAGATCACATAGTGTTGGGTTAGTTCACCCACGAGCCAAGTATGTTTAATTCAGCGTATTTTCATCCTAAAAAGATTGAGAATTTGATGTTCTTGATAGTTATTCTTGAATTGATTTCGTTCTTGAATATGAGTTGGGATTAAGGAGTTTCTTGATGTTAAAGTGTTGTTTGCTTGAGTTGTTTGGGTTAGATTTTGTGTATAAGAGCTAGTATCATATTTTGGGATTAGTATTGAGCAACGATATGGGGGAGAGTTCAGACAACTCACAGCCCCCATAAACCATGTAGTCATCATGGGTAGAAAAGGGTCATACATTTTTAGATGATTCATTTAGTGTTTTTTAGCATAGACTAGTGGATCAACTTAGTAGTTCAGGTTCTATACCCTCGGAAAGGTATAGGACGACCTTGGCAGCATGAGGCAAAACGTTATATCATCACAATAACTCTTATGTGATGGTTGTCGGTTAAGAGAAACTCCCACAGAAGTAATTGTATTCTTATCTACACAGTTTATTGCATTTTTACATACATTTCAGAGTTATATGTATCTTTGTATACACACAGAGTCAACATCATGTTTATAAACAACTTTTCTTTATATTGCACTTGCTTTAAACTGCTTTATATTGAAATTAGTTCAGTTATGTTGAGTTGAGTTGAGCCAGGTAAGTTTTTCAGTTCCCTTCAAGCTTAAGTTATGTTTAACATTCCAACTCGCATATTCGTACATTAATGTACTGATGCAAGTTGGCCTGCATCTTCTTATGATGCAGACGCAGTTAACCAGGATCAGCATCCAGTGCCTCGTTGATCCAGTTGAGCATTCAGAGTCAATTGGTGAGCCTTCTTTCTTTCCAAAGGGATCCGTTGTTATAATTTGCTTTTTTTAGTATTTCATTTGTTAGGATGATCGGGGGTCTTATCCCGACATCCATCTCAGTTGTTTTAGAGGCTTCATAGACAGTCAAATGTTAGTTCTTTAGTCTTTTCATTGTCATTATATTATGTTGAGACTTAAGTTTGCCTTAATGGCCAGTTGAATGTTCTTTTATAACATTCCAGTTTATTTCATAGATGTATCTGTGTTGAGTTAAGTCTTCCGCTGAGTAAGTAAGTTATGCCAAGGGTTCGCTTGGGGCTAGCAATGGATCTCGAGTGCCAGTCCCACCCAGGATGTAGGCTTGGTGCCAGCAATGGTTCGTGCTTGTGCGTGTACTTCAGTTAATCATGTCTCCATGAAGAGTTGCCAGAGGTCGTCCTATTACGCGTAATGTTGAGGAGCAAGGGGTACCCAATGCACCTGAAGTGCCACCCCAAGGAGAAGTTACTAATGCTGAGTTCATGAAATCGATAAGGATGCTAAGTCAAGTGGTGACTAACCAGGTTGGGCAACAAAGAGGGGCTCGACAAGATGAGGCTGACACTTCGAGGATTCGCGAATTCTTGAGGATGAACCTTCCAAGTTTCACTGGTTCGAGCACTACTGAGGATCCAAAGTACTTTATTGAGGAGCTGCAAATGGTATTTGATGTCATGCATGTTATTAATACTGAGAGGGTGGAACTAGTTGCATACCAAATGAAGGGTGTCGCTAGAATTTGGTTCGATCAATGGAAGAAGAACCGAGCTGAAGATGCACCACCTGCGAGTTGGGTTGGTTTTGAGGAGGCCTTCTTGGGACGTTTCTTTCCCCGAGAACTTAAAGAGGCTAAGGTACGAGAGTTTCTTACTCTTAAGCAGGACTCTTTAAGCGTTCATGAGTATGGGTTGAAGTTTACCCAACTATCCCGTTATTCTCCGGATATGGTTGCAGATATGAGGAGTAGAATGAGCTTGTTTGTTGCTGGGTTGTCTCGTCTGTCGAGTAAAGAAAGTAGGGCCGCAATGCTAATTGGTGACATGGATATATCAAGGTTGATGGTCTACGTGCAGCATGTTAAGGAAGAGAAGTTGAGGGATAGAGAGGAGTTCAAGAACAAGAGAGCTAAGACAGGGAATAAGTCCGGACTACAGAAGAATAATGCCAACCGGTCATCTTTCCAACAGAAACAAAAGGGACCTGCTCTATCATCTGCTAGTGCACCTGCACCTAAGAACAAAAGTGAGTACAATAGTTAGAATTTCAGAGCTAAACCTGTTTATTCTCAGGGTAGTGTGGCGCAAGGGGGTAGTAAGCTTCATGCCTTCGCTAAGTGTGGTAGGAACCACTCAGGTACTTGTCGTGAGGGCTCTACTGGTTGTTTCACGTGTGGCTAGAATGATCATTTCATGCGAGAATGTCCAAAGAACAAGCAGGGTAATGGTAATGGGGGAAATAAAGCTCAGTCTTCTTCAGTTGCTCCACCAGACAGAGTTGCACCTAGAGGGGCTACTTCCGGAACTGGCGGAGGAACAAACCGCCTATATGCTATCAATAGTCGCCAAGAGCAAAAGGATTCGCCAGATGTTGTCACGGGTATGATCCAAGTCTTTAACTCTAGTGTTTATGCTTTGCTAGACCTAGGAGCGAGTTTATCATTTGTAACTCTATATGTTGCGATGAATTTTGATGTTATTCCTGAGTAACTTAGTGAATCATTCAGTGTTTCTACGCATGTCGGTGAGTCTATTCTAGCAGAGAGAGTCTATCGTGATTGTCCCATTTTTGTGAGTCACAAGAGTACCATGGCTGATCTAGTTGAGTTAGACATGGTAGATTTTGATGTCATTCTTGGTATGGACTGGCTTCATGCCTGTTATGCCTCAGTTGATTGTAGAACTCGAGTTGTCAAGTTTCAGTTTCCAAATGAGCTAGTCTTAGAGTGGAAAAATAGTTCAGTAGTGCCTAAGGGTCGTTTTATTTCGTACCGTAAGGTGAGGAAGTTGGTTTCCAAGGGGTGTGTCTATCACTTAGTCCAAGTTAATGACTCTAGTGTTGAGATACCTCATATTCAATCAGTTTCAATAGTAAAAGAGTTTTCAGAAGTTTTTCCATACGATCTTCCCGGAGTCGCTCCGGTTTTTTTTGTGAGGAAGAAAGATGGTTCCCTTAGGATATGTATAGATTATCGCCAGTTGAACAAGGTTACCATCAAGAATAAGTATCCTCTTCCAAGGATTGATGATCTTTTCGATCAACTTCAGGGTGCCACCTGTTTCTCTAAGATAGACCCACCCCAGATCTGGCTACCATCAGTTAAGAGTAAGGGAATGTGATATTCCAAAGACAACGTTCAGGACCCGTTATGGTCATTATGAGTTCTCAGTTATGTCATTTGGTTTGATCAATGCACCTGCAGCATTCATGGACCTAATGAATAGAGTATTCAAACCTTATTTAGATATGTTTGTTATCGTCGTCATTGATGACATACTAATATATTCAAGGAATGAAGAAGATCAGGCTAGTCATCTCAGAATAGTTCTATAGACTCTAAAGGATAGAGAGTTCTATGCCAAGTTCTCTAAGTGTGAGTTTTGGCTTGAGTCTGTGGCATTCTTAGGCCACACTGTGTCTAGAGAGGGAATTAAAGTTGATACTCAAAAAATAGAGGCAGTGCAGAATTGGCCTAGACCCACATCTCCAACTAATATTATGAGTTTCTTGGGTTTGGCTGGATATTATAGAAGGTTCGTAGAGAGGTTCTCATCTATTTCGTCCCCTTTGTCCAAGTTGACTTAGAAGATAGTGAGGTTTTAATGGTCTGAAGCATGTGAGAAAAGCTTTCAGGAATTGAAAAAGAGGTTGACTACTGCCCCAGTGCAGACCTTACCAGAAGGTATGCAAGGCTTTGTTATTTACTGTGATGCGTCTAGAGTTGGTTTGGGTTGTGTGTTAATGCAGAATGGCAAGGTTATAGCTTATGCCTCCATACAGTTGAAAGTTCATAAGAAGAACTACAAAACCCATCACTTAGAGTTGGCTGACGTAGTATTCGCTTTGAAAATATGGTGCCATTATCTTTATGGTGTGCATGTGGATGTGTTCATCGATCACAAGAGTCTTCAGTATGTGTTTACTCAGAAAGAGCTTAATCCCAGACAGAGGACATGGTTAGAATTACTCAAGGATTATGACATGAGTATTCTTTACCACCCTGGTAATGCTAATGTTGTTGCTGATGCCTTAAGCAGGTTGTCTATGGGTAGTACCACCCATGTTGAGGAAGAAAAGTGAGAGTTAGCAAAAGATGTGGATAGACTTGCACACCTGGGAGTCAGACTAATGGATTCCACAGAAGAAGGAGTGGTGGTGATGAATGGGGCTGAATCATCATTAGTGTCAGAAGTAAAAGAGAAGCAAGACCAAGATCCCATTTTGCTTGATTTGAAGACAAATGTTCATAAGCAAAAAGTAATGGCTTTTGAACAAGGGGGAGATGGTGTATTGAGGTATCAAGGTAGATTGTGTGTACCAATGATGGATGAACCCATGAGAGGATCATGGAGGAAGCTCATAGAACCAAATATTCCATTCATCCGGATTCCACAAAGATGTATCGCGATTTGAGAGAAGTTTATTAGTGGAATAGTATGAAGAAGGACATTGCATAATTTGTTGCTAAGTGTTCGAACTGCCAACAAGTTAAAGTAGAGCACCAAAGTCCAAGTTTACCAAGGTCTCACAAACAACATGATTCTATTTGGTTGATCGTCGATAGAATGACAAAATCTTCCCATTTTTTGCCGGTAAAAACTACCCATTCAGCAGAAGATTATGCTAAGTTGTATCTTCAAGAGGTGGTAAGACTTCATAGGGTTCCAGTCTCCATCATTTCAGGTAGAGGTGCGCAATTTACTGCACAGTTTTGGAAGTCATTCCAAAAAGGCTTGGGTTCAAAGGTGAACTTAAGTACTGTATTTCATCCTCAGACAGATGGACAAGTAGAGCGCACTATTCAGACCTTAGAGGGAGGGATTGTGTGATTTATTTCAAGGGAAATTGGGATGATCGCCTACCTCTCATCGAGTTCGCTTACAACAATAGTTACCACTCCAGCATCTAAATGGCTCCATATGAAGCCCTTAATGGGAGAAGATGCAGATATCCTATTGGATGGTTTGAAGTTGGTGAAGCAAGGTTGATAGGACCATATTTAGTTCATCAAGCTATGGAGAACGTGAAAGTGATTCAAGAGAGGTTGAAAACGGCGCAGAGTCATCAGAAATCCTACACTGATGTTAAAAGAAGGGAGTTAAAGTTTGAGGTAGATGATTGGATGTATTTAAAAGTTTCACCCATGAAAGGTGTTATGAGTTTTGGTAAGAAGGGGAAGCTTAGTCCCCGGTATATTGGCCCTTACAAAATATCAAAAAGGGTTTGTAATGTAGCTTATGAATTGGAGCTACCGCAAGAGTTAGCAGCGGTTCATCCGGTTTTTCACATCTTCATGTTGAAAAGATGCATGGACGATCTTTCATTGATCATACCAACTGAATATATTAGGATCAAGGATAGCTTATCTTATGAAGAGATTTCGGTTCAGATTCTAGATCGCCAAGTTCGCAAGTTGAGGACTAAGGAAGTAGCATCAGTCAAAGTCCTTTGGAGGAACCAATTTGTTGAAGAAACTGAAGAGGATATGAAGAAGAGAAATCCACATCTCTTCGAATTTGGAGAAATTCCAGATCAAGGTACTAATTCCCTTCTTAGTACTGTTTAATTTATAAGTATGCATGTTGTGTTTGCATTGCTTTTTGGGTGTTTGAGTTGAATATTAGATGTTACACCTTTAGTCTAGTAAGATTAATCTCATTCGAAGACAAATGTTCCCAAGGGGAAGATATTGTAACACCCCGTAACAACAAAGAACTAGGAAGAGTTAAAAATTGGAAATAGTTGTTTTTGGAAAGAATGAGAAATCTGGAAATTTGCTTAAGTTAAGTTAAGAAGGAGTTTTGGGTCAACTTCAAATGACCATAACTTCTAGCTCAGGTTGATTTAGGTATGTTTCTAGATATCGTAGGAAAGATCTTGGAATAATCTTTCCAACGCCGCCAAGTTTGCACGATTCTGAGTTTGTATAAGTTAGTTAGGCCCATTGGAAGTTGGGTTGTTCAAATAAGGAAAGTCGAATCCGGATTTTAGAAGGGCATTATGGTCTTTTCCTTACCCAATTATTTTATTTAATTTTTGGGTAATTAATTGGGGTCAAATCAGATTTTAGTCAATTTAGAAAAGTTGAAGTTCACGCTAGGGCTTGGAGAAAAGAGAAAAGAGGAGAAAGGAGAGGAAAGTTCAAGATTCGTCGTCTGCGTAAAGAATTGCTTGTGGATTTCGTCAAGGGGTGATCTGTACAAGGTATGTGAGATCACATAGCATTGGGTTAGTTAACCCACGTTCCAAGCATATTTAATTCAGTGTATTTTGGTCCTAAAAAGATTGAGAATTTGATGTTCTTGATAATTGTTCTTGAATTGATTTTGTTCTTGAATATGAGTTGGGATTAAGGAGTTTCTTGATGTTAAAGTGTTGTTTCCTTGAGTTGTTTGGGTTAGATTTTGTGTATATGATTTGGGTACATGAATCTAAAGTGAATTTGAGAAAAAGAATTGGATTAAAACGATTTAGGATCAGAAAACGAGATCAAAAGTTCGTCAGAATTTTGCCTGAAGGGAAGCTGGCGCGACGCCCCCCAATAGCAAGGGGCTGGCGCGGCACACCAGCAGTGTGCCAGATTTGAGCCCCAGTAATTTAGGGCTGGCACGGCGTGCTAAGGAGGCGCCCGGATCGTCGGTTTTCACCAGATTTTCATCGTTTAGCCTTTTTAAGTCCTTCTAAAGTGTACTAACACTTCCAATTGATTCTAACTACTCTAATGACTTCTAAACATCTAGAAATCATCCAGAAATATGAATCATAACCTTGAATCCAAAAATTCAAATTTAAGGAAAGTTAAGAGCCAAGTCTAGGAAATTTTTCGAGTCTTTTCAAGAAGTCTTTTGCAAATGCTTTTAACTTTGTTTTAAGACTTAAAGTTCAAGTCGTGTAAAGAGTAAAGAGTAAAGATTGAAGTTCATTTCTTCAAAAGTATATGGGGACTATGTGTTCCCAAAGGGTTTAAAATGTTTTCACATTTAAACAAGAAAGGAAACCTTGATTTTCTAAGAGCCTTTGAGCTAGTTTTCAGTAAAGAATTTATGCTTTCACAAGAGAGGAAACTTTTATTTTCAAGATAGCCTTTGAGCGATGTTTTTGAGCAACTATCTCAAATCACAGAATGAAGTACGTTTTTAAACATAAGAGCTAGTATCATATTTTTGGGATTAGTATTGCGCAACGATATGGGGGAGAGTTTAGACAACTCACAGCACCCATAATCCATGTAGCCATCATGGGTAGAAAAGGGTCATACTTTTTTAGATGATTTCTTTAGTGCTTTTTAGCATAAACTAGTGGATCCACTTAGTAGTTCAGGTTATATACCCTCAGCAAGGTATAGGACGGCCCTGCCAGCGTGAGGCAAAATGCAGTATCATCACAATAGCTCTTATGTGATGGTTGTCAGTTCAGAGAAACTTCCACAGAAGTAATTGTATTCTTATATACACAGTTTACAACTATATAAAGAGAGATAGAGAAGTCCCGTTATAATTTTAATTACTACAAATAAGTATAAAACTAACACACCAAGCTCCGATACTTCAGTAATTAATTTTTTGTCTATTTTGTGACTGAACAAGGAGAATCTCACAACTTTCACCACAATTCTGCTATTATTTCTCCAGTTTAAAGTTTCTACACACAACAATTGTAGGAATAGTAAATAAAAGTTTTTCTTGAAAAAGTTAAATTTATAAGATAAAAATTGAGGAAACATGAAAAGTCACATGGAAAATTGAAAGGTCAATTTAAAATAAATATAAAAAAGATAGAGCATGAATTTTAACTTTAAAAGATACATGTATCTACTTTAATTTCTTGTCTTTGATGAATAATTACTCATTTGTATTCTTTTTTTATTTGTGTGAGAAATTTGAAAGGTCGAGATTAAGAAATGAGAATAAGAAGAGTAAATATATGAAAATCATAAAAGTGAGCTCTTAACTGAAGATGTATGCGTAAAAAAATTGATGTAATTAATTATTTTTGGGGAAAAAAAAGAGAGCAGAGATGCATTTTAGAAAAGGTAATAGAACAAATATTAATAAAATTTGTATTCAATGAATTTAATCTATCTATCTATATCTATATCTATATTACCTTCAAAGCATGAACTCCTAACTTGGATGTTAAATTACTATAATATTCGTAACTTAGGTTGTGACTTTTTCGATGAGTTGTAACTTTTCTGATAAGTAGTGATTTTTTTTTTATAGGATTGTGATTTTTCGATAGTTGTGCCTTTTCCAAAGAGTTGTGACTTTTTCAAATAGTTGTGACTTTTTCAATAAGTTGTGACTTTTCCAAAGGGTTGTGACTTCTTGGAAAGGTCATGACTTTTCAGATAAGATACAAAAAAACACTTGTTCATACTACCCTTTGATAACAATAAATAGAGGGTTTCCTCTTATATTTCAACCACAATTTTTTTGAATCTTCTACTCTTCTTCTTCTTGCATTTTAAAAAATTTCGTGTGATTTATTGTCGTTGAGTGAGTTCATAGTTTAGCGGAATATGATGTACCACTATTTTGATGAAGGAAATTGTTCTATCATAAGAGGGTATATTCCTTAACCTCAAGTACTTGAGGAAAATAATTTTGATGATATAATAATTATATTTTTTTCTTAGATAGTATGTAATGTTTCAATATATGAAGTTAACATGATGTAGTCTAAAATCATTTATTTTTGTTAACAAATTCTCTTGTGATGTAGATATATGCTTCTAAATATCTTTTACAAAAATTATTTAACTTCTCAAGAGTTAGAGAATTGTCACGATTTGTTTTTTTATGCTCAAGAAAAAAGAATGACTTTATTTATCAATGTTACTTATGTAATTTAGATTGTCAGAAAGTTTGCTTCAAAATTGTTATTACTATATAAACATTGCATTTTTGTTAATATAACCATTGCCCTTTTGTTTTATTGATTTACTATTTCTTAATATTTTAGTATTTTCGACGAAGAAAATTTTATATGACTTGTAATAACGCCAATTGAAGTTTGTATCAGTTTAATTTTTATTGTAGTCTAAATTCATTTGTTATTGTTAACAATTTCTCTTGTGATGTAGATATATGCTTCTGAATATCTTTTTCCAAAATTATTCAACTTCTCAAGAGTTGGAGAATTGTCACGATTTGTTTCTCTGAATCATTTAAAATGTATATGAATGTGAAAATATGTGAATATATATGAATCATATAAAATTTATCATTAACAAAATAAATTTTATATTTAGTAATATGGAATAAACATTTTCATTTTGTCCCTACACTAAATTAAAATCTAATAACTATAAAAAAAAATAGTAACATTAATTAAAAGTCCTATTTATTTATGTAAGTATAAAATTTATTAGAAATTCATCTATAATTCTTTAGTTGTAACATTATAAATTATCTTAGTTATTACTAATTATTGCAAATGTTATTCACACTATTTTACGGTTGTCAAAAAAAAATTCACACTATTTTACACTCTTTAGTTATAATAATATGAATTCTCATAGTTATTGTATTAATTATTTCTATCTTTCATTTTTCCTTATATTAACTTTTGACCAATAATTTTTCATATTATTATACCGCGCCTATATATGTGATAACACGGTTTTGTTATTTTTCCTTGGACGAATCAAGCTTGGTTGAATAAATTGAAATTTTTTTACAAGTATATGAACTATATCTTTGTTGGGTGTAAGATAAACAGGTGATTATATATATGATTTCACAGATAGAATATATTCTTTAATTTTAATTTTTAGTTTTTTCGGTAAAACAAAAAGGATACCTTTCTCAGTTAACTATGGACAGCCAGATAACTATCTTTGATTTATGCACGCAGTCAATCGAAAAGTCAAATATGAGAGCCAACAAAAAGAAAGACATATATTATGTTATAACTTATAAAATAAAAATTACAAAAATAGTTCTAAAAAATAAAATGATGTTGTTCTCCACATGTTCATATGGCATCTAACCAGATTAAGTGGAATACGTGCGCAAAGCACATCTGGATAGATGACAAGAAATATACACAACAAATATTATCTATAAGGTAATATTAGTGAGATACGACTAATTATATGATTGAACCTCATCAAATTGAAATAAGTATATACATTATTGATTTTAACTAATAAAAATTTTCATTGACCATCTTTATAGGTTCGTGTGAATAAGAGATATATATGATGATCCACATTGAACATTCACAAAAGAATCTACAATATTATTTTGTGCAAAACTTATTATTCAAATCTTCGTTTAAATTTTCTGAATTGATAATCACGTGTAACTCACATGTCGAAAAACTAGTTGCAATATAAATGTGACATGAATAAGATAAATATATAGATGTTTTTATTATATTTTGATATAAAATAGGAGTAAAATAGTAATTCAACTTTGAAGATAGAAGTTTCTTTAAATATATTTATTTAATAAGTATATTTATAAAATAATATAATATAATATATAATAATAATAATAATAATAGTAATAATCTAATATAATAATATGAGTAAATGATAAGTATATTAAACAATTCATTGTAACTTACAATTTAATTGATGATTCTTTCATTGTCTTTCTAATAAATAACCTACAATTATATATATATATAAAAAAATCAAAATATAATTAATATATTATTATTTAATATTTAATTAATTGATTAAATTTGTAATTTAGTGCAAGGGTAAAATGAGAAGTATATTAAACAATTTATTGTAACTTACAATTTATTAATGATTCTTTCATTGTCTTTCTAATTAATAACTTACAATTTAAAAAATAATTAAAATATTATTATCTAATATGTAATTAATTAGATGTTTAATTTAGTCTAAGGATAAAATGGTAATCTAGCTTTTCATCTTTGGAGCTTTCCACTTTTAGTAATATATGATATGATGATATATGATGATTATTATTGATAATTTATAGTGGTTTATTGATTTGTATACATTAGCCTAGCATGTGGTATTTTAGTATCCTCGTTTGAATATTGTATTTGTACAATAGTTAGTTATTTTTACTTTATACAATTTTAGTCAATTTTGTAATTGTGTATTCTTTTCATTAGGGAGATATATGTACTTTCTGTCATAAAAATATTTTTTAGTAAATAATGTCATTTACAATACAAATTTACATAAACATTTTGAGATAAACGTGCAACACGTTCTCAAAACTAATATTAACAAATGAGAAAGAGTAAAAAACAGAGGGAGGAAAGCACAAAAAAGTGAGAATAGGGGCTATTAGGCCATGCAATATTTTCACTTTCTTTTCGGAGCTCAAACACTGAAAAAAAAATACGTGTGGCCATAAAACTCACTCTAGAATCAGCTTCCAAAAAATTTCCAAGAATTTGAATTGAAGAGAAAATTCCAAAAGCAAGGGCTTCAACATGACTCACTTAATCAATTGGAGGGTAAATTCCAAAAGCAAACATTACTTTTACTTTTTATCTACATTTCTTTGTCTGCCAGATGGAATCAGATTTTTTCAAATGTTCTAATCAAGCACTCCCACTTTAACAATACAGCCATTTTGACCCCACTGCTTCTATTCCTTCCTGCATTGTCACATACCAAATGCTCTATTATTGCTTCTGTTAAGCTTTCATTTAATATCTCACCTTAACTTCCCAGTAACTATGTGATGTTCAAGACCTTTTTTTTCTTTTGGGTTTCACACATGATGTCCGGTATTTGAATTCACACGGGGTAAAGCATTTCCTTCCAAAAGTATGTTACTTCAACTCGAAACATCCGGCTAAAGAAGAACGAGTACTTATCATTCCATCAAAATGGTTGGTGATAAAAGTTATACATAAAATTAAAATCAGGAAAAAAGGTTTAATATACTCCTCAACTTTGTCATTTAGAGCTGATACACTCTTGTTATGAAAGTGACTCATATATATACTTTTACTGTTATACAAATTAAACCACGAGTTTGAGTACTCCAATTTTTTAACATGTAAATTCGCCGTTGGTACTGTTAAATGGCAAACATGTGTTTGTTGTTTGGTCGCTTTCAAAATAGTACAGGTCCATTGAGGGAGAGTTAATAATAGTAGCTAACTCACAGCCGTGCAATTATTATCTTTCATTTTACTCTCTTGTATTCATTCACTCTCAACCTATTTTCCTTACTCCAACCATTTACATGCATTCAAAAGTTTTTTAACTTTGTTTAGTACTCGACAAACTTTCAATAAAGTCACAAATGGCTAACTTGAACTGAATAAGAATACAGACTTACGACAGTAGGAAATTCATAGAAATTTACATTTAAGAAGTCTAATAGAGAGAAAACACGAAAGAAATAAACAACGAAGGAAAAAAATACAACACGCACATCCTTCTTAAGACTTTAATCATAAAAATACAACAACAACAACAACAACATACCCAGTGAAATCCCACTAGGTGGGGTCTGGGGAGGGTAAAGTGTACGCAGACCTTACCACTACCTCGTGGAGGTAGAGAGGCTGTTTCCGGAAGACCCTCAGCTCAAGTGTAACCAAGCCAAGTAAAGGAAGAGAATTATATAAAGCATAACATCCAATAAGAAAAATAGTGCATACTCAACAAAGGGGCAATACATCAAGAAAATAATGTGAGAAGTGAAACGCAGTAAAC
>JAJOOH010021049.1:0-22671 GCA_029582605.1 Solanum gracilifrons | reverse complement strand
ATGTAACAGTAATCAAGGAACTCTAATCAATGTAAATCCCTAAATTTGTGTAACTGATAATTTATGTTTTAAAAAAGGAACTGCAATCAAATTAATTAACTATTAATAATTAATAATATAAAAATATAAAGAGATTAATCATTTATTAAATTAAATTTTAATTAATTTTTAAATAAAGTTAAATTTAATTGATATGTTATAACCCGTAAATAAACTGTTATAAGTAAGAATATTTTAAAAGTATGTTTAAAACCGTAATATTATCTCTTAAATGTGTATATGGTGTGATTTTTCCATTGGGCACAAATTATCTGCACTGCCCAATCACTATACATGTCATTGGGCCCAAACAATGTCATGCATTGGGCTGACTTGCATTTGATTACCTTAGCACCTGCCGGATTACTAGGCCCAATAAAACCTTATTGGGCCAACAGCAGGGGGTCCGTCGATGGGTGATTTGCATAAATAGGATCTTGGGGCTATTATTTCAATTTTGGTCTCATTATATGCTACGAGTAATTTAAAGGAGCAAGCAGGCTAAACTTTGTGCTAAGCAAGCTATATGACTAGCTTACCTAGTTTGGTAAGTGTAGACATGCAAAATTTTATGGGATTAAGTCCAAATTTTATTTTTATTTTTAAAATAGCCGTTTTGCGAGGATTTGTATCGAAAAGCCTAGAGGATCGATAGGATTTCTTATTTGATATTGTGCAAGCTTTATCTTAATAACAAGTTGTGAAAATTATCAGAATTCAAAGTTAGTCACAAATAAGGTATTCATTCATACGATTTGCCTTAACAACAAGTTAAGCTGATCGAAAAGATTTTAACGATAAAATTTTGACGAATTGTCAATATTGTTTCGATATTTGTGGTTGAAATCCTATCTTCAATTCTAGTAGGTTAAAATTAACTCTATCTTTAATTCTAGTAAATTGAATGAATCGAGTTTATATTTCATACCAAAAAAATTGCAAAAGATAGATTGAAAACTTAACTAAATTGAAATAAACAAAAGTTACCTCTTATATTGTGATTCATTTATATTGAGCAAACTGACATAGAGTTTAGTAGGTTATGTTTTCTAGTTTCTAGTATTTAAATTTTAAATCCGTCTTTGTTGATTGCACAATCATTTGTATGTAAGCTTAGTTAAGTTCAATGCACTAACTATGTAATCTAATGAGGTTATATAAATTTAAATGTTAACTTGGTAAAAATTAGTATTCTTTTTATCTCAATATACACATGGTGCACCTTCGTATTTTTAGTTTCGCAAAGAATTATCCACTTATCTATATCTAGAAATAATTCAACTTTAAATTTGTTTATTTTGCACTTAATGAGATGATTTATAGCAACACAAAAATCGAAGAGTTATTTTAGACCATGAATTTAAAAGTATTCTTCTGTTTTATTTTTCTTCTTAAACTTCATACCAATATCAAATAATATTACATAAATTAAAATAAAACGAGAAATTAATATGCAATTACAAGTTAAATTACATCGATAGTATAACATTTTTTCTTATATTATCCAATTCATATCACTTAACATTTTTTTAAATCTTTTTTTAATATAAAGTGCACGCGTTGTCTACTCTCAAAAAACACACTTTATTTACTTTCTTCAAAGCAAAACATTCCAAGAAGATACTTGTAACTTGTCATTTGTTCATGTTGGAAAAATAAATAAAGAATATAACATATAGATAATCAAGAAAAAAAACATCCTATCATAGACATTATCATTTTCCCTTAGTCAACAGTTTGATTCAAGCTTTTGAAGCGGAATACATCTTGTTAGGAGCGCTGATATATCCCTTAAAAATGAGTTCTACAAATTCTATATTCTATTAAATTTCAAAACAGACATCGAACATCGAATAACACATCCACAATATAAACATAACATTAGCATATGCAGCTTTCATATTTGCATGCCACTATCATCCAATTACTTAAAGACAAAACCCCAAAATTTGGGATTAGGTAGGCAAGAAAGAATGTTTGGTTTTATTTTTATTATATTTTTATATTACAAAAAAGCAAAGCTATATAGCTTATATATATAGGGAGAAAGAATGTTAGGCAGACTTTTTAAATTGTATTTTAGCATAAGTAAGGAATCATGGACTCCTATGATAATTCCCACTTCTATTTGCTTGGCATTTTATGCTTTATTTTCTCCTCCAAACACTACCTTCCAATGTTACAATAACTAGAAATAAAAGTTTCATATAGTACAAATTAAAGCTATTTTTAGCATAGAAACAAGAAAAAAGGTAAATAAATTAAAAGAGAAATAGTTTAACATTTATACAGACCTATAGAAGATAATAATAGGATTCAAATTTTAAGGTTTTTAAATTCATATTAAAAAGTTAAAGTGATTTTTTTAACACTCATGCGCATATACACATAATTGAACTCATAAATATGTTCCACGTCAAAAGGTATAGATCGAGGACGAAAAACAACATCAATGAAGGTATGTAGGTACACTATTTAGTGGTAAGAATTGTAACTTTTGATAAATTTTTCACTTGTCACTCGACAACGAAAACTTTTTTTTTAGAATGGACTAATCGAATGTAATTTTTGTTTCAATGTTTGCCTCCTCTTCTCCCTCTAAATCAAACTTTTGATTGTCAAAATGGTTGAATACGAGTCGAATTCTAGATGCATAAACAGAAGAAGGTGATATTCAATGAAAATTTTATTTCTGCGACTATCTCAATATGATTACATGTAATTATAACATAACAAACATAACTTCAATCACCTAGAAAATAAGACATTCAGTCTATTATTAACATGTTAAATTACATTGATAATATTAAAGGTATATATAATTAAAATTTGAATAACAAAAAATGGTTGTTGTGCACCAAATGGACACCAAAAAAGGCACCAATTTTTCCCAAAAAGTTAAAAGAGGACCAATCTGGCACATAACCTATTATTATTCCTTCAAACACACAATTCCATGTACTAGTTTTTAACCTATTTTTGGACTTTTTTTCTCACCCTTTTCCACTTTAGCCACTTACCCTCACATATTACTCCAAACAAAAAAAAACTATCACTACTACTTATCCATGACCAAATTAAACATCTTTTTTCTTTTGGACTTTGTACCTTTTTGTTGATTCTTGAACCAAAACAATCATGTTAAAAGACCAAAATACCCCTATACAAAATTTTGTATAAATAGCCATGCAACTTAAACTCATACCACAAAAAAACCAATTTCATCTCTCATTTCTTGCAAATTTTGATCTATCATATATTATAAGTTCAATGGTAAAAAGCACTACCAGTGATCAAATGGAAGTTAAGTCCTCTATTTCTTTGTTACAAGAAAGGTTCAAACAATTGCAAAAAATCAAGAAGATGAGGCAAGAGAAAGAGCTATTGAAGAATATGTTGATGCATTTTGATCATCATGATGTGGAGTCATACAATAATAATAAGTTTTATTTCCACTCTCCAATAAATAATGACAAGTCATCTTCTCGATTTTCTCTCTCCCTATGGCCAGATATTAAATCGCGGAATATTGTGAGGAGTACTCCTAAGCTCAAACGTGATTATAACTCTCATTCAGATGTTGATACTTCTCTACATCTTTAGAAAGAGAGAAGAAAGCAACTTGATGTACTAAACTTTTGTTATGTGCAAGAATGATCGATGAAGGGTTAGATCACGCTATGATTGCTCTACACAGACTTAAGAGACCGTTTTCACACGAGTTGAGCATGTGACCACTTAATCATATGGTGAAAAGACTCTTGTCGCTACTCCAAGACTCCCTTTCACTTCTCTACATCTTTGAATAGGAAGAAAAAAAAATATTACTAGCTACTTCATCAAAATATTATAGATATCTTATGCATGACCTGATAGTTTAAAATATTTAATTGCATAATTTGTTTTTTAAATGGGTGGATTTTTAATTTTGTTTTCAACAATTGAACTTATGCTTAGTGAGGCATACATTATTTAAGGGCACGAGACATAATGTGTGAGATATATATTATAACGCAAAAATATAGATTTATGCCCCATAAATAATTATTTACCTTGAGAAACAAAAATTAAAAATCAACACAAAATATGGGCAAAAGTGCAAATTAAAGACCCTGTTTAAAATTGTATATGAGTTACACTTTGAAAAAATGTACTTAATTCCCGTTTTAAATTATCTAGCATAATTTGACTCATCATGAAATTTAAAAAGGAAAAGATTTTTTTTTAAATTTGAAGTGAATTAAAATGTATTTACAGAATTCAAATGCATTTTTGGTAAACACATGATAAGTCATTGCTTAACCTAATCTACAAATAAAGCTAAAGAGAAAAAAGAAAAAAAACGACAAAAAGAGGAAGAAAAAGTCTCATTTAAGTACACGACAAACTAATGGCATAACTAAATACACAACTTATTTTACGGTATATATTCTCTAAAATTCTCTATCATTTAAAATTTAAAAAATCCCACTCTCTCCTATTTTTAGATACATCACTTTACGCGATGTATTAATCGAATACATCACTTTATGCGATGTATCGAGACGTTGAGTGATATATCCGAAAATGAGACGCAATGTATCGGGATGTATCCCGATTTCACCAAATTTAAGGGATTTTTGTAATTTGGAAAAGAGTAGGATAAAATGTAATTAGTTCTTAACACTATGAAATTTGTGTAAAATTCTCTTTTTTATAACAATAACATATTCAGTATAATTTTATAAATAGAATCTGTAAAGGGTAGGACATACACAAATTTTACTCATACTTTTATAAAAATAGAAAAATTATTTCCAATTGACCCTTGATTCTACCGGGAAAAAAATATCGAAGTTTGATAACAAGAAAATATGGACAGCAAAAAAGCAAGTGAGGTAAGTAATTAACAAGAAACGATACACAAGAAGGAAAAAAAGAAACGATGTGATTACTGAATAATACTACAACTAAGGAGAAGCGTAGGCAGAGGAGGCTATCCCTCGTACATTTTTCACACAAAACACGATAACAATCGACTATATCTGCTAATCTTTTAGTCTAATTCTAGTTCTCACTTCTTCGACCCTAATTTTTATCTAAGTATCTTTTGGTGATATGACTTTCGGATGATTTCTTTTTGAAATCTTTACAGAAACCTTTGTAAGAGTTGGGACAGTAGTACGTACAATCTCAACATTTTTAGAGTTCATTTTACGCATTTAGGGGTCAATTTATAGGAATTAGGCAATTTTCTCAGTTTTTCGTGTTTTAGCCCATAAATATTTTGGTGATATGGATGATTTCTTTGTGAAATCTTAACGGAACCCTCTGTAGGGAATTAGGGGAGCAGTACGTACGGTCTCACCATTATTTTTTGAGCCCATTTTTGGTATTTAGGGGTCAATTTACAGGAATTAGACGATTTTTTCAATTATTTGTGTGTTAGTCTATGAATATTTTAATGATATGGCTTACGGACGATTTCTTTGCGAAACCTGTATGGAACCCTCTGCAGGGAGTTAGGTGAGCAGTACGTACAATCTTACCATTTTTACATTTTGGACATTTAGGGATTAATTTACAAGAATTAGGCAATTTTCTCAGTTTTTCGTGTTTGTTAGCCCATGAATATTTTAGTGATATGACTTCCGGATGATTTCTTTGTAAAACCATTACATATTCCTTCGTATGAAGTTGGGGGAGCAGTACGTACAATCTCACCATTTTTTGAGTCCATTTTGGGCATTTAGGAAATAATTTACAAGAATTATGTAATTTTCTCTGTTTTTTGTGTGTGTGTTAGCCCATAAATATTTTGGTGATATGGCTTCCAGATGATTTCTTTGTGAAAACATTACATATTCCTTCGTCGGGAGTTGGGGGAGCAGTACATACAATCTCACCATTTTAGAGTCCATTTTGGGCATTTAGAGGACAATTTACAGGACTTATGTAATTTTCTCAATTTTTCGTGTGTGTTAGCGCATAAATATTTTGGTGATTTGGCTTTCGAATGATCGATTTCTTTGTGAAACCTTTACGGAACACTTTATAGAAAGTTGGGGGAAAAGTACATACAATTTCACCATTTTTAGAGTCCAATTTGGACATGGACCAATTTAATGGAATTAGGTAATTTTCTCAGCTCTTCTTGTGTGTTAACCCATGAATATTTTAGTAAATATGGTTTCTGAATGATGTTTTAGCGAAGCCTTTACGGAACTCTCCTTAGGGATTTGGGGGAGCACTATGTACAATCTCACTATTTTAGAGTCTATTTTGGGCATTTAAGGGTTAATTTATAGGAGTTAGACGATTTACTCAGTTTTTCGTATGTATTAGCACATGACTATTTTGATGATATGACTTCAGGACGATCGCTTTGTGAAACCATTATGGAACCCTCCGTAGGGAGTTGGTTGAATAGTACGTACAATCTCACCATTTTTAGAGTCCATTTATGACATTAAGGGGTCAATTTACAAAAAAATAGGCGATTTTTTCAATTTTTTGTGTGTGTTAACCCATGAATAATTTTGTGATATTGCTTCCGAATGATTTCTTTTCTAATAATAAATACGTGATAATTTTATGCACATATATTTTCATATAATTTTGATATTTAGAAACATCTTTTCAAAATATAGATCAATAATAAAACAACAAAATTTAGAAACATCACTTAAATTCTCCTAAATGCCCTTATCATCACATCAAATTCAAGGGCTCTTTTGTCTTTTTGATAAAATTGCCCTACTATTTAACTTTACATTTGTTTATTCATTATTCATTCTAAAGGACATTGGCAAAAATAAATTAGCACACAAGAGTCCACCTCTATCACTTCAATTTATCCCCCAAATTCCTTTTATCATCTTTATCATGGAGGTAAGAATTTTATTGATTTGTTGATTTGATTGAGTTGTAATTTATTTTTCATTTTTATTCTTGATGCAAAGTATAAAAAAGATTAATAAACAAATAAATATATGTGCTAAAAAGTTAATAAGAATGTTTACTAATTGATTATCAAGATCGAGTGTAATAAAAAGGATAAACGAGAGATGAAAAGAATTGAAAACAAATGTTTGTGAAATTGGAATTGAGATGCATTTTAGGAAAGAAAGGGGATCTATATGTTTGCGTATATACATTTTTTCTGTATAGGGTTTCGATCGAGTACAACTTGTGATGTGCGTGTTAGATGTATGAAAATGAGTTACAATTTTGCCGGTGACATAGATCTGGTAATAAAGTGATGGAGAAGCAAGGCGGACACTCCAACTTTGATCTTTATGGATTTGTATCAAAATCGAGTCGTAGACAAATGAATCTAATCTTAACGGGGCCCATCAATACCTGAATTTCATATATGTGTCATCGACTTTCAAAAAAAATTCGATTATCAATACACACACTCCTTATCCATTTGTCATATTTTATTTCATTTTGAGCTAAATAAATAAGTATTTCGTAAGATTTTATTCAATACCATTGATACAAAAGGTACATTTCAAGTGATTAGGTAAAAAACATGATTCAAACCAACAATTTTCAGCTCATGGACCTGATGAGTCGACTAATTCGTTTGCTCATCACTTCACATTCTATTTCTTTCACTATTTTCTCTGAGGATCCCAATTTTACTCGTTTGGTCAAGATAAAAGTAGCGTTCGCTAGGTCTAATGAGCCCTTTGTATAGGTCAAAACTACCTTATAAATTATATCCTTAAAAAACTTTATGTATTTGTATTCTAGCTCTTACAAAAAATTTAGTACTTTAATCAAGTACTTCAAATCGCTTCACAAAAAAGTAGGGTTTACGTCCGACGCCGAATTATCATATCGAGTCAAAAAATTTGGTATAACAATTTCAATATTATAGTATTTGATATGTATTTTAATTTTAATTTTTTTAAATATTCAGTACAATATATAGTATTTATAAAAATAAATAGTGAATACAATACCAAAGCATATCGTTGTATATAGAATAATTTATTTATATTATCATAATACTAGCAATTACATGAAATAGTATCAATACAAAACTAATTATTCATATGTTGAAACTTTGACTACTCTAGCTTGATTGAAATGCCATTTTCATGTTACTGATTAAACTATGAATTTGCTTGTACTTTCTTTTAAATATTTATACTTGTATAAAATGTTAGTAGAGTATAATCGAGATGATTTATGAAAAATCAAAGTCATAATTCTTTATTATAATATAACTATATATAAGTCGAAGTCAAATAAATTATGATTATCAATTTATAATGTCACAAAATATCAAAACCAAATTATAAAATAGTGAATCATATCACATTAATTTAATATAATAAAAATATAGTCTTTTTTCAAAATTTAAAATCAAATTATCGAATCGAAATTTTCAAATACCTTAATAAAAAACATAGGTAAACACAAAGTCAAACACGCGGCTAACAAATGTGGGTCCAGAGAAAAATTAGATACTGATCCAATTTCATCTGAGAAATTAAAAAAAATTAAAATTAGAATTAAAAATAATAATAATATTAATAGATTAATAAAAAAATAAAAAAATTCCAAGTCATCCGACAACCGTCTACTTGCCAATTCGGTCAGCAAATTTCTTCTTCACTTTCCTCGCTTTCGTCTTCACAAAAAAAAAAAAAAAAGGGTAAAGAAAACATTAGCACAAAATAAAAATAAAAATCTTTCCTTTATGAAAGGGAAAAAATTTTGAGAGCCCATTTTTTTCAAATTTTTAATTTCTCTTCAAGACCCTTTTTTTGTTGTTTTTTTTGGTTTTCAAGAGCTAATTTTTTTGTTTATTGATTTAACTGTTGTGGTTATTTTATCAATCAATTAAGGAATTTCAGGCAGGTAATTTCATTTTTATACTAACCCCAGATCTTGTTTTATGTTCTTTATGCTATATGTGTATGCTGTTTTAGCTATTTTTGTATATTTGAAGGGATTTGAGAATTTGGGTGTTTGTTGTTTTTGTTTGATCTAATGTTACATGCTCAGTTTTGTGTATTTTAGTAGCAGACGTGCTTTGTTTGCTATGAATATATGAATATTGGTAGTGTTTGATATAAAGTTTGAAACTTTTGTTAGTGTTTTGATTTAAAGTTAGCTGATGTCCTGTATTTGCCCTGTTCTTGAAGGTATAAATGTGAAATATTGTTAATTTTTTGGATGATTCTTGTTAGGGTTTGGTATAAAGTTAGTAATTTCTTGTTGATACATGACCAATTGGTAGTATTAGTGTTTGTTGTTGGTAGAGTTCATGGCACAGTTTTTTTTTCTAAAAAAGAGAGTGTAGTACATGCACCATCGGATATTAGTAGGGGTGTGTTTGATAAACATTTGGTTGTAGTTCAGGTAGGAAACTCGCACATCTAATAATTTAGGTATGAAACTCGAAAAATCGGTATACTTTAGGTGTGTTTTGACACTTCACTGTTCAACAAAAAAGTCTTCTTTTTTTCTTTGGAGTAATGGAAGTTGGAACTAGAGAGATAGAAAAGTAAATGTTAACTTGAACGTGTTAGTTTTTGGAAGTAGGAGATATCTGATATCGGTGGTAAGATATGTTTGCTTGTACTTGGAAAGATATGGTGTTCTTTTTCTCCCAGTTTAAACAAAAACAAGCTTTTTATACTTTTTGTTAGATATGTTTTTATGTTTAGAACAATGAGGTAATATATCTTGTGATTTATTTCTTTGTTTCTTTCGAGGGAAAGACTTGTGAACGAGTTCAAAATTTTGTTTTAGAAGTGAAAATGCATTTGAAGCATACTGGATCAGACATTGGTTTTGTTTGTTTTCCGTTTAGCACATATCTGAACATTTGCTGATGGGAACCTTTTGTGACTTATTTTGATCACCAGCGTCGCGGATTAATGCTGCCTCCACGCCAACAACCACGGCCTGGTGGACTTCAGACGTCTTTATCCTTGGTCATCTCTCCTGATGCCTGTGGATCTCCTAATCCTCAGGAGCGTGGCTCAACCTCTGATCAGGCTCATGACTCACCATCTGAAAGTGCTAGCTCACGCGAAACTTGGCCAACATCTGATGCTTTGATGGCGAAAAAGCTGGAGAAGGAGAAAGAAAATGGCTTTGCTGAGCACTCTGTTGTCCGCAATATGTCAAACTCAGACAAAATTTCCCTTCGAGACATTGCCCGAGAAAGAGTTGATGTTATAGCTGACAGGATGCGAAATCTCCCAGATGAGTATCTAGAGAAGTTCAAATATGAACTTCGGGTCATTCTTGAAGGGTCAGGTGGTGCTCAGCACAGAAATGAGTTTCAATTCCTCCAAAGGCTAGTGAATAGTAGGGGTGAGTTGACGGATGGAATCCTGTGTTTAACACACCGCACCCAGCTAGAAATTCTAGTTGCCATCAAGACAGGAATTCAGGCGTTCTTGCATCCCAGCGTCAGTCTCTCTCAAGCTTCTCTCATTGACATTTTCTTGTATAAGAGGTGCAGAAACATAGCATGTGGTAGTGTGCTACCAGCAGAGGAATGTAGCTGCGAAATTTGCTCGAAGAAAAATGGTTTCTGCAACCTTTGCATGTGTGTTATTTGTAACAAGTTTGATTTTGAGGTCAACACTTGCAGATGGATTGGTTGTGATCTCTGTTCTCATTGGACACATACAGATTGTGCCATTAGCAATGGGCAGATTGGAACGGGCCCTTCTGTTAAGGCTGGAGCTAGCTCAGCCGAGACGCTCTTCAGATGCCATGCTTGTAGTAGGACATCTGAGTTATTAGGTTGGGTTAAAGATGTGTTCCAGCACTGTGCTCCAAGTTGGGATGCGGAAGCTTTTGTTAGAGAGCTCGACTTCGTCAGGAGAATTTTCCAGAGAAGTGAGGATGCCAGAGGCCATAAGTTATATTGGAAATGCGAGGAACTCGTTGAAAAACTGAAAGGTGGTGTTGCAGACCCTATGGCTTGTAAAGTGATCTTATCCTTTTTCCAAGGTAAGCCTGACATCTTATTTATTGTTCTAACTTTTTTCTACACTATTTGTGATTGTGCCATAGTTGATAAATGATTATTTGTTCTGGACCACACTTGAATTGGTCTGTCCAAGATTGAGAAAAGGTTGAAATGAAAGCTTGATGCATCTAACAAGAAATCAAATGTAGCAGGTTAACGATAATTTGATTATTGGTCCTCTGCTCTTTGGCTTCGTTGATCTATAGTTAGTGTTCTTTAGTAGGCTAGGTGGAATAAAAAGGTGTATTATTACAGTGGCGGAGCCAAGAATTTTACTAAGGGGTGTCACAATATAAAAGTAGAGACATGTAGAAAATAAAGGGAGTCGACGTATTACTATATACATATAACTGAAATTTTGACCTAGCTAAACAATGTAATTTTCCGGCGAAGGGGTGTCAAATGACACCCTCTGATTGGATCATTTACTGTACCGAGAAGCTCGTGCAATGATTATCAAGTATCTTTATCTATTTAAGAAATAACAAATCATCTCTTCTAATATTGAACTTTTAATTACAATATACTCTTGGCTAAACTTCAACAGTTTTCACAAACCTATTAGCCATACATTTTTTTCAATCTTTAAAGCCTTTGAGCATTTTGCATAGCGGAGGGATAGGAGAAGAGTTGCATGCGCACAAACCAATTAGCATTTAGGACAAAATATTGAAAGATGGATCATGGAACTTAGAAGTAGATGTAGATAGAAGAAAGTAGTGATGTTGAAAGGAGATGAGTTGCATGCAACAAAGAATACGGTTGTGAGCACTAAGAGGCACAAATCAATTAGCATTTAAGGACATGATATTGAATGAAACTTAGAAGTGGATGGAGATAGAAGGAAGTAGTGATATTTGAAGGCATAGGACTAGAGGCGGAGCCAGGATTTTAATTTATGGGTTCCAGATAACAATCCTTTTGGTTTACTAGGTTCTGAATAAATTAATTTTATATATTAAATGATTCTTTTAACACAAATACAAGGTTTGAGCCTAAGCTACTCGGTCCCTTGTCTAGGGGCTAGGACCTTGACTATCGAAATCATGGGGGTGGAATCAGGAATGACAAAAGATTGTGAAACCTCTAAAGAGTATAAGAAGCTAAGGGAGAAGCTAAAAAATCTATTAGCAAATGAGTTGGCTAAACCTTGGCAAAGCTATTAGGGACGTAGAAGGGGGAGAAAGAAATGTTTAAGCTAGGACGGATGATAGAGAATAGGCTGTCGATGTAAGTTAGTTTAAGTGTGTTCAAGACGATTTGCAGAAAATTTTGACAAGAAAGAGAGATTCTGTATTGATCAGCTCGAATAACAAGGATATCTTTATAGATCTTCAAACATCCATGCAAATGATCAGGGTAGAGATAGGCTGGTTTGGAGAGAGGGAGAAGAAGAAAGGAGGAGGAGAATGATGTTTTGCGAATTCCCTTCATGTATGAGGAGCTAAATTATCCTTTAATGTCACAATCTGGTGGATATCGTTCCCAGATCAGACCAAATTCACTCAGAGTCATTACCAGATTATAATTTTGAATCTGGCATAATCTGAAGAAACTACGAGATAAATCCAACCTAACCTAATATGTAGGGTAATCTTGCCTTCTAAATGACCCACCCTTTAATGGTTATGGAGGACACTAATTGCCTATTTAGTTTTAACTAAAGTTTTTTGAATTCTCCTACTACCTTATTCTTTGATTTTATTATTACATGTTATTTTCTCTGCTTTGGTTATTGTACTATTTGTTGTTATTACTGTTCTTTTTTCCATTATTTTCTATATGCTTTCTTCACTGCTGTATTTCCTTTTCAATTTTTTATATGTTTTACTTGTGCCGAGGGTTTATCAGAAACTAACTCTCTACCTACACAAGGTAGGGGTAAGGCTGCGTACACACCACCCGCCTTAGACTCCACTTGTGGGATTATACTGGGTATGTTGTTGTAACTAAAGTTCTTTTGAATTACCTTAAAGCAAAAATTTTTTTTTGATTTTTTTTATGTAATTTAAGTTTTTCAAGTGAAAAAGATTTTGCTAGCCCTCACCACACCCCCACCCACCCCAAAAAAAGAGGGTCAACTAGAATGACCATATTCTGACAAAAGTTTTAGGCAGTTATTTGTCTGTGCATTCATTAGGTTCATCACATTTTCTTACATGAGAATATGCATGAAAACATTGTTACTATTGTGTGGATATTAATTATTGGACTGCAAAATATAGAATTTATTTGTTAGGACGATTGGCCGAATGGTGGATCTTATCATTGAATCAAAGTGGAGAAAGTGGATTAAATCGTGGAAAGTGAGGTAGTAGTTTGGTTTCTAGCTGCTATATCTGGGTGTAAGTATGATCATCTCTGGCTAATAGTCTTGATTTTTCTATGCGATTTTGAGCACCTAAGTTGTGCATTGTAATTAGTGTAGAAAGGATTTAATTAATGTTTCATCACAATGTGCAACTAATTTGAAACTGCTCGTCTTGTAACGAGACAGGCGAGGTGAGCATGTTGCTGTCTCAAATAACATGTAAACTTGCCCGTAGGGCATTGATATAGTAAGAAGAGTGTAGCTTGTGATGTGTGGATTAGGCGCACATCACGGATTTGAACC
The DNA here is from genome assembly GCA_029582605.1 of Solanum gracilifrons. NCBI lineage: Eukaryota > Viridiplantae > Streptophyta > Magnoliopsida > Solanales > Solanaceae > Solanum > Solanum gracilifrons. The sequence goes on along the minus strand of JAJOOH010021049.1, from coordinate 9,028 downwards.
ATGTCGTAGACAAAAACCTGGTATTTGGAGTGGACCCATCATCCAATGAGTTTTGAACCGTGCGCTACTAGCCCTCGGGGATTTCTCAGTTATTGAAAAAAAACATGTAAACTTGATTTTCCAATTTTTATGTTTGTGGATTGTTTATTGAAGAAAGTTGGTTTCATTTCCAGTGCTCGGAGACTCTTCATTTTTTGTCTTTGCAGATTTCTTATTGTTTTCCTGATTTTGATTTGCACTTGAAGAACTTTTCATATTTTTATCGCCTATTTATTCTAGCATTAAATGATTGATATGACTTGATCGGTAAGGTCTGCGTACATCCTACCCTCCCCAGAGCCCTCTTGTGGGATTACACTAGGTATGTTGTTGTTGTTGTTGATCGGTGTTGGGTAAATTCTTGGCCTAATGTAAGGTATTTACTGTCTTTTTCTAACATAAGCAATGTAATGGAGAAATCAAGAATCTCAAATACATCTATAAGTTTTACATTTCCTCTTTAAATTTTTTCCCCCCAATTTTTACACAGATCTTGATGATCCTTCAAAGAGTCAAGACAATGACGAAGGTGGTCGGCCCATAGCTCCACTAGAAGCATTCGGCAAGATTGCAGATGTAGTACAGGAAGCCATCAGAAAAATGGAAGCTGTAGCGGAGGAAAAGATGCGGTTGGTTAAGAAAGCACGGTTATCTGTCGAAGCATGTGATCAGGAGCTCAAGGATAAAGCTCGGGAAGTGAGCATGCTGAAAATGGAGAGGCAGAAGAAGAAGCAACAAATCGATGATATTGAAAGCATCGTAAGGCTTAAGCAGGCAGAAGCTGAAATGTTTGACAAAAAGGCGGCTGAAGCTAGACGAGAAGCTGAGAGACTGCAACAAATTACACTCGCCAAGACAAACAAGTCGGAAGAGGACTACACTAACAGGTATCTGAAACAGCGATTATGCGAGGCTGAGGCAGAGAAGCAGTACTTAATCGAGAAGATGAAGCTTCAGGAAAGTTCACGAACGTCCCAGAGCAGCGTCGGAGGAAGTGACCCTTCCCAGATTATGTACAGCAAAATCCAAGATTTGATCAAGAATATGTAGAGTTGTTGCTTTCTAAGGATATGAACTCCATTTGCTCTGAAATTTACTAGGCTTTCTGGATTTATGAATTGGTTTTAAACTTTTGGTCTTGATAGTTTTTCTTTTCAATCTGTGCCTTACCTTTTCTAATCATAATAGCTCTAAAAAAAAAAGGCAGCCTGGTGCTCTAAGCTCTCGTTATGCACGGGGTCTAGGGAAAAGCCTGATTACAAGGGTCTATTGTATGGAGCTTTACCCTATATTTTTGTTAGAGGCAGTTTTCACGACTAGAGCTTGTCTAGTCACATGACAACAATTTTAAAAGGTAGGAATTGCATTTCTCTTGGTATGAATGTAAAAAGGCAACCTGACGCACTAAGCTTCCAAGTGTGCAGGGTTAGGATAAGGGCTGGACATACAAGAGCTTATTGTACGCACTACGTAGTCTTACCCTGCAAAACTTCTAACGAATTATTGGACTAGAACAACTTAAAGATACTTCTAATTAACATAGTATGCTATTGTTTGTTTTGAGTCAATCTTATACGATTTTTTTTCAAATGGCCTCACACCATTAATAGTATCACTGCATCTTATATGGAGCTTCCCCGCCCCCCCTCCCTTTTCTATTTACCAAACTTTGTTCCCACACCCAACACTAACCTTCTACATTAAGATGCCAAACTCCATCAATATATAGTCACATTAAAAATAAAAAAGCAAATAGGCTCTTTCTAGTCCATTTCTATGATCCGTTTAATCTTTAAAATTTTAATGAACAGAGTTATTTAATAGTAGATGTTCAGTAGGAGATAAATGTATCCAATAAAATATTCAAAAGCGCTATCCAAAATATATCTCATAGAATATTAAAAAGAACTAAGTGATCTAGCAGTTAATAAAGTCCATAAAAGATCTATCGTTTTTTCATGAGTAAATTAATAGGTATAATCATCGGATTAAATCCCCCACCCCATCCCACCCCACCCTACCCAAGCAATACATGTTCAAAAGGACCATATTATCTGGTCAAAACTAAGGACAAAGTTACAAGTTGGGTCTGAAATGTGGGCACAAAAGAAGAAGATTGAGATATAACATACATATGGTCAATGACCAAGCATGCAACATTAATAATGGAGGCAACAACTCAAATTTATTGTTGTTAACTCATTAAAGGGAAGTAGTTATAGAATTATAATCGATCGGGATCATTCAATACAACGGTATGAACACGATACCAAAGGCAAACTCATGGAAATACCCTTTAAATCAAAGAGACACTACGTAACTTTATTGCATTGAAAAAGACTATAATATGACTATCCTATGGACCACTCTTTTTCAGTCGATTGTTACCAAACAAGAGTTTTTTATATTGTTGGTAATAATGAAACAATTATGTTCGTAAAAATAATAGAGAAGCAAATTTATTCTATACTCGATAAGTACCAATACACAATGAGGGAGTTGATCCCATTTGCTATTTGTGAAATTATTGTTAACAAAAGGACAATAAACACAAAATTTATGTTACAACATTTTGGACTATTGGACTTGTATACTCCTCCAAAATTCTACAACACTCCGTTTTAATTTATTTGATTTATTTTAATTTGACAGAGAGTAAAAGTAAAGAAGATTTTTGGATCTTCTTATTTTAAATTAAAAATATATCAAATGTATTAAAATGACTTCTAAATCTGTGGTCTTGAACATGTTATGTGGAAAGTTAAAATTAAAGAGTTACGAAAAAAATCTTTTCTTTTTTAAATGAACAAAAGAGAAGAATAAGCTAAACAAATTGAAATGGGAGAAAACATATGGTAGTTTCCTTATATCATATACTCCTTCCGTCCATTTTAACTATCATTTTAGCTTCTTTTTTTTAACGTTTATTAAGAAAAATAATAATAATAAAATATATATAGTTACTAAGTTATCCCGATTTAAATATAAGTAGAGTATTTTTTTTTCCTCTTAAATATTGTGCATACCTTTTAATACATAGGGTATAATTAAAAGTAATTATTAACTTTAATCTTAAATTTCTAAAATGATAATTATTTTGAGATATATTTTTTGAGATAAAATGATCAATCAATTTGACACAGTACATTTCCCACTTCAATTCTTGACTATCCATGCAATAATAAAAGATGATAAATTAGGGTGGCATGTTGCCCTATATATCCTTTTTTTCTTTTTTTTTTTCGAACCCAATACCCCTATAATAATATAGTAAAACTAAGGTGACATCAAATTAGGCGAAATTGACCTATGGTGTTTGGTCGAAGTTTTAGTAGGTAAGCACTCTCTTTTCATATAATCAATATGTTAAATTTCCCTTTTTCATACGATTTCATCTCAAGCTTTTATCATCAAACATTAAATCACTATTTATAAATATATATATCCAATCTGAATTCTAACATCTACTTCTTAAATGATGTCGAATAATAGTGTTTGTGTTGCTAATCATAAAACGTGACATGTAGAACACATGTAAGGCACATTACTTTATTTGTTAGTATAAAATTTATAACAAAAAAATAAGACAAAAAATAACAAAATGGACCACCATAATGTCACTTTTGCTATTTTTCAGAAAGAAATGGGTCATCATAAATTCTATCACACCTACCATACACTAAATGTAGGATTTAAGGCACCACCTTACCCTCATCAATCTCTGCATCTTGGGATAAGAAAAAATAGGTAAGAATTTATTTGAGTTTGGTATTTGGATCAAATTATTATATTTTTAGTTTATAATTAAATAATTTCTCCATTCATTTTTATTGATACACTATTTCAAAAATAAATATACATTTTTACTTATTATAATATATTAAGAAAAGATATAAGAGAATTCATGTTAGTTGCTTATTCTTCAAATGATTTTTCCAAAGACTTAATACTCCATTTAATTCATATTAATTGACTTGTTGAGATTTTTTTATTTATTCAAAATAAGTGAATTATTTAAAGTTTTAAAAAAATTGTTGGGACTTTTTTTTTTATTTCATATTTATCCTTCATTTAGTGAGGTTCTTAACTAATTTACGTTTTCTAGGAAACTAGTTTGAAAATAATCAAAAGAATAATAGTGAAAAATAGTCTTTAATTTATCTCCTTAGATATTTTTCTTAAGGAGTATGTTATATCCCGATAATTCACTTAATATGGACTAGAGGGAATACTAAAATAAAATAATCATGTCAATTGTTGTCTTCTTTATTGGTGTGCCAAATCTAAATGTGATAAGTAAAAGTGAATAAAACAATAAAAATAAAATTGAAATATATATTAATTAATTATAGTTTGTCTAGTTTCCTATTATTATTATTACTATTAGGGGTCGTTTGGTAGGCCGCATTAGAAGAAATAATCCATGTATTATGTATGGTATTATTTAGTACTATCTTTGGTAGGAATTTGGGCCTATGTATAACTAATCCATGGATTAGTTATACATCCTACATGGTATTATAGGATGTATGGGATTAGTTATGCATCCTACATGGTATTATATGATGTATTACTAATACCTTCCATTTGGAGGTATTAGTAATACATAGATATAATACCATGGGATAAGGCTATGTAAAGACAAAAATATCCCTCAAATTATTTTAATTATTTTCTTAATTTTATGTTTTATATTTGTACTAGTAAATTTATTTAAATAAATTAACTTACAAATTATTTTGAGAGAGTTGTTTGTTACTAAATAAATCTAATACAAATTTGAAACGAGAGTTATTTAACATTTACTAATTAAAAAGAAAAATATATCACTACATGACGTTTGTGATCTTAATTGAATATATATATATATATATATATATATATATATATATTTGTATGATTTTTTAATTATTTGTATTTTGAATAATTTAAAAAATTACATACATATTAAAACTACAACTTGCAATTTTTATATGTAAATGTAGATGGTTTATTCAATTTTACCATTATTCATCGTCTTTTTTATTTTAAAGTAGATGATTTATCTTTTTTAAAAAATAAAAATTGAAAATTGACATTTTGTAGGTGATTAATTTATTAGGATGACAATTATTTATCCTCAAATAATTCAAGTGAAAAAATTAGCAAATATGACAACAAAATTGTTTTTCTCACAGCTAGTTAGAAGACCATAAAAAATAATATTATCAGGTAATTATCTACTTTGACCCAATTGCATAAAAATTCAAGGGTATAATGGAATTTTTTTTATAGAGTTTTAATCCAAACACAAGATGAGATGAAAAATAATGAATCAAATACTTGATAAAAATAAACCCTGCATTATTAATCTTTCTACCAAACGACCCCTTATTATTATTATTATTATTATTATCATCATTATTATTATTATTATTATTATTATTATTATTATTATTTTCACTATTTTCTATACGATTCTCTTATTATTGTATTTTTAATTGATTGTTGTTATGCTTTATTTAAATAAAAAATTTATGAGCGACAACCTCTTTACTTTTATTAGGTATCAATAAAACTGCATTTTTTTTTCAAACTCTACTAATAAGATTCAATATATTATCCTTTCAATAATATTGGCTTCTTCCCATTATTTGTGTCCTAAATTTCAAGTTTTGTTTCCCAAGCTAGCTACTTCTTATTAAATGCTAACCCCACATTTCAGATTGTTCTCATTCAATGCAAAATTTATTGTTTTTTGTCCTCCTTAATTGCATGGTCAAGTGACGTGCTTTTCTCTCTCGTTTATACGGAGATGTGTATTCAAAATCTCAAAAAAGATGAATGTATCGTTATAAAAAAAACAAATTAAATTGTTATAAAAAATTAATTTAAGATAAAAATTTGATTGATTTAATTTTTAATTTCATCACCGAACTTAAAATTTTCTTTTAATTTTCCAATCGAACAAACTTAAAAATTTGAAAGATTAAAGCCAAAATAAATAATAATAATAATAATAATAATAATAATAATAATAATAATAATAATAATAATAATAACTAAAACGCCAAAAATATTATCAATAACTACTTAAAGAGGTATAATCCAATTTTAGAAGAAAAATGAAGAAGATAGATATAAGATTTAAGTATCTAACCCATTTAAAGAGGTGTACCCAATCATCATGGCATTATATGATACTTCAAGCATGAATTCACGCATGAATATTTAAATATTTAAAAAAAATATAATGCTACTATAGATAACCTAAGAAATGGAGCATGGGTTCACATCAATCCGGAGAACTCTCCATAGATACGCCTCTGTTTGTAGTTTGTACATATATGACCAAAACACACACTTATGTGAGAAATATTTATTCATTTTCGATATTTACTAATTTACAGTCAAATTGGACATGATTTGAAATTAAGTTGATTTGAAATTAAAATTTTGCTTGGTTAAATCATTTGATTTCTTATTTTATTTTTTCCAATACAACAACGATAATATATCAATTGAAATATCATTAGTAGGGTCTGAACAAAACAAAATCTACATAAATCTTATTTTTATTTTGTGAATATAGAGAGACTATTTATGAAGAATCCTTGATTCAAATATAGCAAATTAAATTATTAATGAAAAAAGTAACAGTGAAGGAAACATGAAAACTAAAAGAAAAAAAATATAGAACATTCGGAAAAGAAACAATAATACAACAACAACATAGTACGATCACAAACACAATAAACAATTGATGATATAACAAAAGCAAGAAACTACATACTAACTACATATAACAAAATCCGCGCTCTAGATTATCACTAACCGCGCTCTAGATTATCACTAAGCCTAATCATGTTGAAAAGTCAGACAACGCTCCAGTGCCTACTAACCTTCTATCCTAATTCATAATCTCTATGCTCTCATATCTAAGGTTATGTCCTTGATTAGCTGAAGTTGCACCAATATGTCTAGTCTAATTACCTATCCTCGATCAATACTGAAGTTGCACCAATATGTCTAGTCTAATTACCTATCCTCGATCAATACTTTCTTCAACTTATCTCTAACTCATCTCGTACCCATTATATCCAATCTTTCATATTTCTTTATTAGGGCATCTGCACATTTTATCTTCACATGTCTAAATCATCGTAGTCTTGCTTCGCGTATCTTATCCATTATGAAAATCACTTCCAACTTATCCCGGATATCCTCATTTTTAATATTATTATCGTTCTCCTAATTTGCCCACAAATTTATTTCAACATTCTCATTTTCATAACTTGTATATTTTAGACATGAGAAATTCTTGACTAACCAACTCTTTCTTATAAAAAAAATCGATCTAACCACTATTTTATGAAGTTTATTTTTAAATTTTAATAATACCTTTTTATCACGTAAAATTATAAAGACAAACCTTCATTTCATCCTTATTCTTATCTTATTGCTCCTAATTATTATTTGCCAGTAATAACATCATGTGAATAATATATATAATAATTATGCCAGTAATAACATCGTGTGAATATATAAGTGGACTATGTAAACATTATTAACAATAATACGTAACAACCACTTAATTTCTTTTTGGTAGTGTTATGCCAAAACTCAAAGCCATTAAAATAGGACCACTTGCTCTAGAAACATTTTTTTTTAAATTCGGTTCTTTTCGAATTTCACTTTGTGAAACTATATTAAATATATTATTATAATTAATCATTCATTATTAGACATTTACGCTGTTTATAAGGGAAAACACTTTCTTCTTAAAAATATTACGCGATATAACTTTAGATTAATTTGATTTCCAATGTCAATTATCGAATATATAAAACCAAAAAGATAAAGAAAAAGAAGAAGTCATGATTGATGTGATACAGCTCAGCTTCACCACTATAATATCTGGAATTTAATATTATTATTGGTTGGTTTCAATTTATTTATTTTACTTTTTTTCTAGTTTATTAAGAAAATATTATCTTTTATGATAATTTTTAATTTTTCACATTACATTTTTAAAACCACATATTAAAGAATAATTTGGAACATTCATTGCTAGAAACAAATCTTTACCCACCGCGAATCAATTGAAAAATTATGCTATACACCATAATTTTCCTACTTATTTTTAATCAAATCAGTTCACTAAAAAAAAAAATGTAAATACATTCTTCCTGAAATAATAAGAATTTTTCAAATTTTACTATACGAAAACATTACTATTTTTCTTCTCTCAAATCCAATATATATCTGTTCTTATTCATATATTACCTTTCATTATACAAAAAACAAAAAAATGCAAAATATTAAGATATTCTTAATGCCATTGAACATTTTTCCGTAAAAAAAAAATATTTTTTAGAATAGTGATTCCACATTACTTGAGTTTATGATTATAAAAAACAATTAATCACTTTTAAAAATTTTACAAGTCAAAATTCGACAAATATATTGAACAGGTACGAATGCACTACTAAAATAATGCCACAAAAAGTTAAAAACAAAATGTACTCTACTGCTACCACATAAAAAGTGTGAAGTTCATTAGAAAAATCCTTCCTATATAAAGGCCACAAATAGGGGGCAATAAAGTTTTTTATAGTACAAAAATTAAAATTTTCTCTTCACTAAGCTTTAAAAAAAAATTATGAGTTATTTGGGGATTGGAGTGAGTCCTGGGAATGTTCCAGTTCATCATGGAAGTAATTTGAAAGTAATTGATAAAAGAGTAAGAATTATAGAGCTGATTTTGAGATGTTTAATTTTAGGTTTAGCAATTATTGGTGCTGTTCTTATTGGAACTGATAGTCAAGTTAAAGTTATATTCTCAATCAAGAAAGAAGCTAAGTTCACTGATATGAAAGTTCTTGTGTAAGTAATTCTTTTTCGTTTTTTGGTATGAAAGATTGTGTTTTTATGGTGAATGAATGATTTTTACTTGTTTTTTTTTTTTTTTTTTTTTTTTTTTTTTTTTTTTTTTTTTTTTTTTTTTTTT
>JAJOOH010021048.1:0-18783 GCA_029582605.1 Solanum gracilifrons | reverse complement strand
TCTGAATCTCCACCATCTTTTGATAGAAATAGTGCGAGAAATATCTTCCATAGTTTTAATGCCGATACCACCCTCATCTTTAGGTTTGCATAAATTTCTCCATGAGCTCCAATGGTATTTCCTCTTTCCATCTATGATCCTGATGTTTGCCGTAATCAATGACACAACTTCTAATTCAAGTGTCTACGATCGTGCAATAGTATAATAACCCAACCAAGTGTTGGGGTCGTTCAAAGAGAATGATTTTGAGAATTTATTGAAAAATAGGATTTAGTTCTAACTAGTCGTAGTTAAAGACGTTAATGAGTAAAAACATAGTAAATAAGAGAGGGTGACACGAAATGTCAAATATCAAATGGAGGTTTTGTCAGAAATAAATAAAAACAACAAATTAACAATGTAATCTAAGCAATGAGAGGGGGATTCTTGGGATGTGACCGGAATACGGGTTAATCTAAAGTATTGGGTACATGCTTTCGATAGAAAAGTTATAGAGTAATAGTGACTAGGCTAAGCTTTATGTGGAAATAAGTTCTCTCTCGAGCAACTTACCTCGTTTCAAATGGATTCCTCTCGGACACCCACGTGCCGCATGAAGGCCACCCTACGCCTTACCCCACTCACTCTCTCGAGCTGAGTGTTAGGATATGAGACTAGGGCTCACCCTTTCGGGCCGAACCTCATGTCGACCCACTCCTTAGGCCATCAATTTAGTGGTCTTAGTTTTACGACCTCTTTCTCGAGCAAGCCGAAAACACATAAATAAACTTGTATTTGCAACTATAAATTCATTAGATTCATACACAACCACTAAACAAAATCACAATTAAACTACAAATAAACTATCAGCAAGCATGACCCAACAAATATCTTAACCTATATTCGCTAAATCACACCCTAAGAGTTGGGGTTTTTAGCCACACATCAAGAGATATAAATTTATACCTAAATGAGTTTGCATTCAAATGGGTATGAAGATTTAAGTCTTGTTACAGGCCAAGAATGAAGAATCTAAGAGACCCAACTCCAAATCTTGAAGATGAAAACCCTCTTCTCCTTCAAGTCTCTAAAACCCTCTCACTTAGAGCAAAAAGCACTATTCTATTGTGGAAATTAAAATAAATGTTCGACTCTCTCAAAATTATAGACTTTAGAAATTAGTGCTGGTGGATCATTCGGCGAGGTTAGTCGGAATCGCCAATTAATTCTGCGATTCGCCCTTTGGTGTAGTTCGTCGCCGTCTTGCACTAGCCTTCAACATCGTCGTGCTCTGTGTTGTTAGGCAACATAGTACTGCTTCGTGGAACTCTTCGGCGACACACCGACTGCTTCTTTCTTCGCTTTTTTGATCTTGCTCCTTCAGGGCTTCGCGTACTGGAACAAAGGGCGAAGTGCGTCCCTTCGGCGAATCGCCAAGTGTGCTTAGCGATGCTCATGTTTCAACTTCTTCGTTCTTTTTGTTCCTTTTTGCGCCTAAGTGTCCATGCTTTCACTAAAATTTGAAATACCTGAAAGTTAAAGGTTTTTATCAGATATTGAGATAAAATAAGCATTCGAGAACACGATATTTAATAAAATATAAACCTAAATGAGTCCAATTTGTGAACTCATCAACACCCCCAACTTTAACTTTTGCTTGTCCTCAAGTAAAACTCAAGTTCAACAGTTCAAATAGGATGTCTCAAACAGTGCTACACAAGACTCAATCATGAATGCACACAACAAGATTCAATTTACTTATGCAGGAATCAATTGTGTACTAAAAGATTCAAGTTGTGACACACCATTACCAAAGATTCTTATGCTCACAATACTTGCTACTTGTGCAAGTTCAAGCTCAACAAAAAGTATTTAAATTCCCTCACATAAAGAATGATTCCATATTCATACACAGAGGTTAATCAATTCAAGATCAGGAATCAAATGCATCGCTCACACTCAAAAGGAGGAACACAATGCATGTTTTCACCCATAGGTTTGCCCTTATTTTCCAATCGACTTTCGATTCGGCTTACTCAAGATCAAAAAGGTCTTTCTTAGGCTTGTAATGGGAATGAGTGCAAAGGTATGGTCATTTAGGCTCAGTGACTCAAGGCATTCCCTTCTTTTCCTTTATCAATTCTTTTTCTAGTGCTTCTAAGTCATCATTTTATTCATCTCCATGGATTGCTTGGCAAACCCGATTTCTTTTGTACTTTATTCCACAATTTTTTTTATTTTTTTTCCCATTATTATGTAACACCATGGGTTAATGGAGACTTTTCTTACACTTCTTGACTTCTCCTTTTCCTTTTCACCACACCCCTTCACTAAACCACAAATCAAGAGGATTATAGGTACTGGGTCAAGTAAGGTCTAGGGTTCATCAAGATTCTTCCAAAGAAAGGTAAGGCTCCAAGGGTGTTTAAAAGAGTTTTACACGCTCACGGGTAGACCACAAAAGAGGTATATGTTAAATTTGGCTCACACTCTTTAAAGTTGCCTAAGATCATCTCAAGAGGAAATTTTTCTAAATCAATCTGACTAACGGGGCAAATTCTAGGTTTATTCATGAATGGTTCAAAACAAGCTAATCACACAAGGCATCGACACTTAAGTCAAACAAGACTACACACTTTCACTAGTGTGCAACGGTCATTACAAGAGAATCAATTCGATAAATGGCTAATCACAACAAGATGCAAAGAGTTCACATATTGTTTATGCAATTTTATTTGACCTTGTCGTAGCCGCACATTCATGTTTGTTCAATTGAGAGCACTATTCAAGTCATCAGTATTGATCGAAATTGAGTCTCAAATTTTTACAAAACAACAGCCACATTCAACTTACAAGGGGTGGCAAAAATGTGCAAAAAATTCAAATTTTTTCGGTTGAATTTTTCGGAAGGGTCAAAATCATTGGCAATTAAAAAAATAAAAAATAAAAGGAGTCTCAAGCTCAAACATCCACAGAAAAGAAATAAACATAATTTTGACACAGAACAACTCAAACATATACAAAAAAACACACTTATCAGCACAAAAGGTGTGGGCCTCACCCCACCACAAATAAAAAAACATTTGTCCTCAGATGCACATGACAAGATATCCAACATGATAATTTAAGGAAGACAGAGAGTGAGGTAATGAGGGGATCCTGACTAAGCCGTCGCTCCATGTGTCTGGGCCTCAATGCCCGGTGTGTCCCCCTCTTGACTCTGGTTCTCTGCTTCAGCTGCTGCAACGAGGTTAGCCTTAATCATCTCATCTAAATCATGAGCTACTCCAAAGGTATGCACCCCTCACACATTAACTCCACTTGATGCATTGGAGAACAAGATATCACAGTGTAGGCAATCAAAGTGAGGCTTTTACGCTGCTCATATGGTTATTGAAATTCTAGGAAGCAGTGCAATCCTGTTCCGTATACAGATCGATTAACTGAAGTACTCTAAAAGTGTAGGGATATTGAAAATAGAGTGCAGGTATGATTTCGGGCAGATAAACAAATGAGGAAAAGTGAATGAAGTTGAAACTTTTAAACCTTTGGCTAGCAAAAACTTGTCCAGTTTTTCATCCATTCAGTGACATTAGTTCTGATCACTGAACCTCTTGGCGATTCGCTGAGTGAGCACTTGACTCGCTGAGTTTTACAGAATCTTCAGTCATTGTGAAGGTCCAAACAACGGTTTTCATCGTGATCTTTGAAATAGTCGGCGATTAGCAAATAATCTCCAAATCTAACCGAGTTTTACAGACTTCAGTGTTGACGATGTCTTGAGTTAAACGGTGAATAAGGTCGGATTCACCGACACTTTCGGCGACTCGCTGACAAGATCTATTGTTTGTCATCCCTCACTTTTTCAAACACTTAGCATACTTTTACCTGCACAAACAACATACCATCCTATTACTAGGAAATAAGTACTGATAATAATAAAAATAAAGCAATTAAAGGGATTTTGGGTTGCCTTCCAAACGTCTTAGTTAACGTCGCGGCACGACGCAACAACGTCTTCCAAATATACCACTTTAACCAACGAAATCTCTTGACAATCCCCAAACCGTTCACTGTAAATGGAGGTCCTTCCTGATCTTCAACTTCTAGGGCACCATTGACGAACACTCGCGTTACTCTAAATGGTCCATACCATTTGGATCTGAGCTTTTTGGGGAATAGTTTAAGTAGCGAGTTGTATAGCAAAACCCAATCTCCTACCTTGAAGTCCCACTTGAGTATCTGAGCATCATGCCATTTCTTCATCTTCTCTTTATAGATGACTGAACTTTCATATGATCTGAGACTAAATTCATCTAGTTCGTTTAGCTGCTCTACTCTCTCCCTTAAAGTTTTTGATCAGTCCAAATTTAAAGCTTTCAATTCCCAAAATGCTTTGTGTTCTAGCTCGATGGGCAAATGACAAGTCTTACCATAAACCAACTGATATGGAGACATCCCGATAGGTGTTTTGTAAGCAGTTTGAAATGCCCATAGTGCATCATCGAGGTTCCTAGACCAGTCAGTTTTATTGACCTTTACTGTCTTTGCTAAGATGCTTTTGATTTCCCGATTTTACACTTCGACTTGGCCACTTGTTTGGGGATGACATGGGGTTGCCACTTTGTGTTTCACCCCATATTTACTCAGTTCCATTGAGAACCACTTATTGCAAAAGTGGAATCCCCCATCTCTAATGATTGCTCTCGGAGTGCCAAATCTTGCGAAGATATAGCATTTCAGAAATTGGACAACGCTTTTTCCTTCATTGTTTGGAAGTGCGATGGCTTCCACCCATTTGGAAACATAATCTACAGCCACTAGGATATATTTATTTCTGAACAAGCTCACAAATAGGCCCATGAAATCGATCCCCCATAAATCGAATAGCTCGACCTCTAAAATAAGAGTGAGAGGTAATTCGTGTCTTCTAGACACTCTGCCTTGCTGCTGACATTTAGAGCATTTCTTTGCAAACTCATGTGCATTCTTGTAGAGTGACAGCTAGTAGTATCCACTCTGCAGAACTTTAGCGGCGGTGCGAATACCATCATGGTGACCTCCCACTGGCGACGTATGGCAATCATGGAGAATTTCTACTGCTTCCTCTTCCGGATACACCTTCTGATGACATGGTCAGCACACTCTTAAAACAAGTATGGTTCGTCCCAAAAGTATTTTTTAACATCGAACATGAATATTTTCTGCTGATAAAAGGTCGACTCATCCGACATCAGCCCACATATAATGTAATTTGCAAAATCTGCATACCATGGCGTATGTTTGAGGGATATTGCAAACGCTCGTTCATTGGGGAAATAGTCATCTATGTCACCCTCATGCTCAACATTCGTCCTTGCTTCCAACCTTGATAAATGATCAGCCACTTCTTTTTCGCATCTTTTTCAATTCTTTACATCGAAATCAAATTCTTGTAATAGTAGTACCCACCTAATCAATCGTGGTTTTACATCTTTCTTTCCCATCAAGTAACGGAGTGTAGCATGATTAGTGTGTATGATTACTTTGGTGCCTAGCAAGTATGCCCTGAAATTTTTGAATGCATAGACTACTGCAAGCAACTCTTGTTCGATGACCGTATAATTTTGTTGGGCACTATTTAGAGTCTTGCTTGCGTAGTAGATTGGGTGAAACAGTTTGTTGCGCTTTTGTCCCAACACAACCCTAGTGCCATACCGCTAGCATCACACATTAACTCAAAAGATTCGGATCAATCAGGGCTGATGATAATCGGGGTGGATATTAGTTTCTCTTTCAAACACTGAAATGCAGCCACACAACCATCATTAAAGTGGAATTTGACTTTTTTCTCTAAGAGTTTGCATAATGGGAGTGCAATCTTTGAGAAGACTTTAATGAACCTTTGGTAAAATCCTGGATACCCCAAGAAGTTACGAACACCCTTTACTGAAATCGGCGGGGGTAATTTCTCAATGACCTCAATTTTCGCCTTGTCAACTTCCAGCCCCTTTTGTGACACTTTGTGCCCAAGAACAATACCTTCTTTCACCATAAAGTGACATTTCTCCCAATTCAGAACCAGAATCATTTCCATGCATCTTTGGAGTACCTGCCTTAAGTGAGTCAAGCATTCTTCGAACGTATCCCCTACGACTGAGAAGTCATCCATGAACACCTCCATAGAGTCTTCGACCATATCTGCAAAAATAGACAGCACGCAACGCTGAAATGTTGCTGGGAATTACATAGCCCTAATGGCATCCTTTTGAATGCAAATGTTCCATAAGGGCAAGTAAAAATGGTTTTCCCTTGATCTTCTGGCGTAATAGAGATTTGTTTGTAACCGGAGTACCCATCCAAAAAATAATACCACCCTCTTTCTGATAACCGGTCAAGAATTTGATCCATAAAAGGCATTGGAAATTGGTCTTTCTCGGTCCATGAGTTAAGCTTTCGATAGTCCATGCATACTCTTCATCCAATCAATGGTCTTGTCGGCATAAGTTCTCCTTTTGTATTTGGGACTACAGTTATACCTCCCTTTTTCGGTACACATTGCACCGAACTTACTATCTGCAATAGGGTAGATCACTCCCGCATCTAGCCACTTGATGATCTCCTTTTTCACCACCTCTTACATTTGAGGGTTCAATAGCTGTTGATGTTCCACACTAGGTTTACATTCCTTGTCGAGCCGAATCTTGTGAGTACAGATGCCAGGAGGAATTCCTACTATATCGGCTATTGTCCATCCAATAGCTTTTATATGCTTCCGCAGTACTTCAATAAGCAA
Organism: Solanum gracilifrons; assembly: GCA_029582605.1. NCBI lineage: Eukaryota > Viridiplantae > Streptophyta > Magnoliopsida > Solanales > Solanaceae > Solanum > Solanum gracilifrons. The sequence goes on along the minus strand of JAJOOH010021048.1, from coordinate 12,029 downwards.
TTTCACATTCCTTTCAAGCAGATCGGCGGCGATAATTACCGGTGAGGTATTATTGGCTACTAAGAATGCATATTTTAGATGAAAGGGTAGGGCTTTTAACTCCAAATTCGGTGGTTTTTCTGTTGATGACTTTCTGGAGAACTTTCTCTATTTTTCAGGTCGATATCCAACTTGATTGGATTCCTTGAATATGCTCCGAACCCTGATAAAGCAGCAACAACTTCCTCATAACCCTAAACTTCAGATTCATCAAAATTGGCAAGTACAGATTCAAGGGGTTCATTCCTGCGCATTAAATGACCAACACTTGCCACTGCCTCGTCTATAACATCCTCAGTGGACACTATATGGATATTACTTGGTTGTTTCATGGATTTACAGATATTGAAGGTCACTTCATCATCGGTCACACGGAATTTCAGTTTCTCATTTTCGACATCCACCAATGCTCTCCCAGGGGCTAAGAATGGCCTTCCCAAATAATAGGGATTTCATCATCGATCTCACATTTTAGAATCACAAAATTAGCCGGAAAGATGAACCGATCCACTTTTACCAATATTTCATAAAGTATCCCTACTAGGTGCTTGATTGATCGATCAGCCATAAGAAGTCCCATTGTGGTTGCCTTTGGTTCACCCAAACCAAGTTGCTTGTATATTGCATAGGGCATCAAGTTGATACTTGCTCCTAAATAGCACAAGGCTTTAGCGAATTGGACCATGCCAATTGTGCACGGGATTGTGAATTCCCAAGATCTTCTCTCTTAGTGATTGAATCATTTGTCATATTTGCACTGCAACTATGGGGCACCTCAATCGTTTCATAGTCCAAACTCCTTTTCTTTGTAACTAGTTCTTTTATGAACTTGGTGTATCCCGACATTTCCAACAATGCTTCTACCAGAGGAAGGTTAATTGATAAGCTCTTGAATACTGACAATTTTTTTTTTGAACTTCTCATCTTCATTCTTCTATTTTCAAACGTTGGGGAAATGGTAAAGGTATCTTGGGTAAATGATGCATGACTTTTGGAACTTGAACCTATTACTTTGCTTCCTCCTGTGGTTCTTTAGTAAGGTTTTATCGAATAGGTAAATCTTGCTCCCTCAAACCTTGGCTCTCTTCATGTTTTTGAGGATCCTTATCTTCCATCATATCCCCTATTGCCACCTTACCACTACGGGTAACTACAACCAGCTCTCTTTCAATATAGTCCATTGGTGTTTTGGATGTTAATTGAGTTGATAATAGACTCAATTTACCTTCCAGCATTTTGATGGTATCAGCATGAGAGTTTAATTTACCGTTCAATGATGAAAAATCATCTTTCATTCCTTTTAGCAAATCATCAGAGCCCTCAACTTTATCGAGTATACGCGATAGAAAATCATTTACACGAGGACTACTTGCACTCCCTTTAGATTTTGGGCTTTTACTCAAGTGAGTACGGTCCTCCTCCTGATCATCCTGCTCAGCCCAATCTTGCCAATATCTCCTTGGTTCTTCACCCCAATAAAAGTTACAACCTTGATTCCCGCCCCGCGGTTGATAGCGTGGGTGGAAACCCTCTTCGTATCTTCTGGAGTTCCAACCTTGATTCTCCCCCAGTTTTAAGTAACCGGAAGAAGAACCCTCCTCAACTCGAAATACTCCACGTGTCCCTTTCATATGTTCTTGTAAGATTTCCATCTGAGATAACATCGTTTTGATGTTTTCGTCTTTTTTTTTTCGATCTGTTCTTGCGTTAATCGGAAATATAGTGGGGAAACTTGATCATCTTTGGTATACCATGCCTGGGTTTACTTTAGTCATACTATCTAAGAGAAATGAGGCTACTTCAAATGATTGTAACATTATTCCTCCTTGCACCAATTAATCGACTATCCCTTTATTAACCGAGTCCAGACTACGGTACAAATATTGGAGCAACAATTCACCTGGCAGTCCATGCGTTGGGAACTTACACAAAGATCTCTTGGACCTTGTCCATGACTCGTAAAGTGGTTCACCCTCCTTTTGCTTGAAATTCTGAATATCGTCTCTCAGTTTCATCATTCTTGACGGAGGAAAGAATCTTTTATGAAATGCCATAACCAGCTCCTCTCATGATTCGATGGAGTTGTTTGGGCGCTCAACCAACCATTTAGTGGCTCCCACAGTTAATGATAATGGAAATAAGCGAAACCGTATGGATTCTTGAGATAGATTCTTGAATGATAAAGGGGTGCACACTTCCACAAAGCTTCGTACATGTTCGTGCGGATCTTCATGCTCTAACCCTCCAAATAAACCTCTTGAATGTATGAGTTGGAGTGTTGCGCAGGTAACTTCGAATATTACATTTCCGTCAGCTCACATTGGCAAGGTGATAAACACTATTAGCATCATCGATGTCATCTCGATGAAAAACACCACCTGCTGAGTGACCCGTTTGGCAGCTATTCTCCCTTTTTGCACTCATATGGCCTGTTGTGACGCACAAATACTCAAAATAAAATTGAAAATTAGGTAAGTTGACTACAACTAAGAAGAACAAGAATTTTATTAATCTAAAAAAATTCAAATAACACCACTCCCCGGCAGCGGTGCCATTTTGATGTTTGTCGTAATCAATGACAGAACTTCTAATTCAAGTGTCTACGATCATGCAATAGTATAATAACCCAACCAAGGGTTGGGATCGTCCCAAGAGAGTGGTTTTGAGAATTTATAGAAAAATAAAATTTAGTTCTAACTAGTTGTAGCTAAAGACGTTAAAGAGTAAAAACATAGTAAATAAAAGAGGGTGACACAAAGTGTCAAATATCAAATGGATTTTTTTGTCACAAATAAATAAAAACAGCAAATTAACAATGGAATCTAAGCAATAACAGGGGGATTCTTGGGATGTGATCGGAATACGAGTTAATCTAAAGTATTGGGTACATGCTTTCGATAGAAAAGTTATAAAGTAATAGTGACTAGGCTAAGCTTTATGTAGAAATAAGTTCTCTCTCGAGCAACTTACCACGTTTCAAATGGGTTCCTCTCGGATACCCACTTGCCGCATGAAAGCCAGCCTACACCTTACCCCACTCACTCTCTCGAGTTGAGTGTTAGGATATGGGACTAGGGCTTACCCTCTCGAACCAAACCTCATGTTTTACGATTTCTATCTCGAGCAAGCCAAAAAAACATAAATAAACTTGTATTTGCGACTACAAATTCATTAGATTCATACACAACCACTAAACGAAATCACAATTAAAATACAAATAAACTATCAGCAAGCATGACTCAACAAATATCTTAACCCATATTCGTTAAATCACACCCCAAGAATTGAGGTTTTTAGCCACACATCAAGAGATAAAAATTTATACCTAAATAAGTTTGCATTCAAATGGGTATGAAGAGTTAAGTCTTGTTACAGGTTAAGAATGAAGAATTTAAGAGACCCAACTCCAACTCTTGAAGATGAAAACCCTCTTCTCCTTCAAATCTCCAAAACCCTCCCACTTAGAGCAAAAAGTACTATTATATTATGGAAATTAAAATAAATGTTCGACTCTCTCAAAATTAATAAGAAGTTTAGTACTATTCTTTTGTGGAAATTAAAATAAATGTTCGACTCTCTCAGAAATTAGTGATGGCGGATCGTTCGGCGAGGTTAGTTGAAATCACCCATTAATTCAGCGATTCGCCCTTTGATGTAGTTCGTCGCCGTCTTGAACTAGCCTTCAGCATCGTCGTGTTCTGTGTCGTTGGGTGACATAGTACTGCTTCGCGGAACTATTTGCCGACACACCAACTGCTCCTTTCATCGCCTTTTTGATCCTGCTCCCTCAGGGCTTCACGTACTGGAACAAATGGCGAAGTGCGTCCCTTCGGTGAATTGCCAAGTGTGCTTGGCGATGCTCAGGTTTCAGCTTCTTCATTCTTTTTGTTCCTTTTTGCGCCTAAGTGTCCATGCTTCCACTAAAACTTGAAATACCTGAAACTTAAAGATTTTTATCAGATATTAAGATAAAATAAGCATTCGATGACACAATTTCTATTAAAATATAGCCCTAAATGGGTCCAATTTGTGGACTCATTAGATCCCCAAAAGAATCTGGTCATATGACTTTTGATGAGTTTTAGAGTAGCCTTTGGAGGGTTAAAAGTAGTAAGTATATAAGTGGGGAGAGATTGAATCACACTTTTAATCAAAACTTTTCTACCACTATGAGTAAGCATTCTACCTTGCCAACCATTCAATCTCTTCACAACTTTAGTGACCATACTATCGAAATAACAATTTTTTTCCCTTCCTACATAGATAGGGCAACCAAGATATACAAAAGGAAAAAATTTATCCATAAATCCAGTACATTGTCGAAGTTTATTAATTCTGGAAGGACTAGCTTTGGGATCAGTAAAAAAATAACTTTTATCCTTGTTAACAAGTTGACCAGAAGCCTTCTCATATCTCTTAATCTGTCTCATAACAAGGTTAACAGATTTGGATTTACCGCCAGAAAATATGACAATATCGTTAGCATAGGCAAGATGATTAATCTGAGGACCCTTCTTATTCATAGAAAAAAGGGATAAACTTAACATTCTCATTTAGCTTGTTAAGAAATCTAGAAAGAACCTTAGCAGCTATAATAAATAAGGACGGAGAAAGAAGATCTCCTTGTTTGATACCTTGAGAGGAATAGAAAGATCCATGTTCGGTTCCATTTATTATGATGGAGTACCAAACATTAGAGATAATTCTCCAAACAATATCAATCCAATTCTTGTTAAAACCAATTTTTTCCAAAACATCAACAAGAAAAGACCAAGAAAGTCTATCATAAGCTTTAGCCTTATCCAATTTTATCAAAATATTACCTCCTAGGTTAGGCTTAGAAATATCACGGACAATTTCCTGAGCAAGCATAACATTTTCAGTAATAAGTCTACCAGTAACAAACCACTGTGATTATTAGAGATAATTTTATGAAGCACATGATTCAATCTTTTAGTAGCAATTTTAGAAATAATTTTATTAGTAAAATTACTAAGACTAATTGGTCTAAGCTCACTAAAGTTAGAAGGAGAATCAACTTTGGGAATCAAAGCTAAACAAGTATGAGTATAGAATTTGGTGAGATTTTTACCTTTGAAGAAGTCAATAACAAAAGCACTTATATCAGTTTTTATAATATCCCAACATGTCCGATAGAACATACCATTAAAACCATTAGGTATAGTCAAATTGCATATATGGTTTGCGTGTATAGAATTCCAAACGAATTCTGAGGATCTATTTGATGATTTGAAAGTTGGTTCTGTTTGCAGGCCTCGTTTTTGCGAAGGCCAGTCACTTAAGCAATCTTCGCAACAGCAAATGAGCATTTGCTTTAGTGAGAGTGTTGCTTCCAATTGCACATGCAAGTGTACCTGATCGCTCAAGTAATATAGTGGCTCTTAAAAGAATCGGATTGTATCCAAATATAATTTGTATCAACGAATACAACTGTATCAACAAATATATTTGTACCAATGTTGCATTTTGTAACAAATTGAATTTGTATTCATCTATTGGAGTGTGCAAAAACCGAACGGATCGACAAATCAAATCAAAAAGTGCTATTGATTTATTGCTATTGGGTTATTGAGTTAACGATATTTTTATTGATTTTATAAAAAACTTATCAGGTTATTGGTTTGGTTTTTGTTTTTAATATTGGGTTATTAGGTAAATCGATAACCCATTATGACTATAATAATTTACTACTTTATCTATACATAAATATTAAATATTAATCTCAATACGTTACTAGTTAGTGCATTTTCCCTTTAGCCTTCAATTTATATTTCACACTGACTTTGACTTCAAAACTTCACATTATACAAAACGTGAAAACCTAAAGTAAGAACCCAATTCCTCTTAATTTCTCTTTGCGTTACACTTGTAGTATAATTCTTTTCACGTTAATTACTATTGTTTCTATTTTATGAACATTTGCAATATTACATTATTGTCTTATCGCTACAAATTGTTAGAGAAGTCATATATTTGTTTTATAAGCATTTTCTTATTGGTTAAACCAAAATTTGAACCATTAAGTACCAAAACCGATAAAAATATCTTATTGATTTGGTTATTGACTTAGCGTATTTAAAAACCAAAAATCCAATAAATCGAATCGATCGATGTGCACCCCTATTCATTTGTTGTCTTGTGTATTGTATTTATGTATGACTATCACTACAAATTTTAGCGACGAACGAAATTCGTTGCTAAACCACCTAAATCCGTCGCTAAAGATCTTTAGCGACGAATTAGCGACATAATCTCATCTACCACTAAAATGCTCGTAGTTAAGCCTTTAGTGACGAAATTTTGGTGACCATCGCTACCTTTATTGACATATAATTCTGCCGCTACCTTTAGCGACGACCATTGTCGTAGCTAATTCATAAAAAAATTGTCACTAATTTGGTTGTTGATTTTGTCGCAAAGAAATGTTAGCTTGAAAATTTTCGTAGCTATATTCCGTCGCAATTTATACAAAATTATTTCTAATTTTATATTTATAAAATAATTAGCTATAGAAGTGTTACTATCTTTCTTTTATATTATTATATATTTATGCAAAATCCCTATAGATTATACTTAATTAGAAGAAATGATATTCAATAAGCATTACAACAACAATCTGTTTTTATATAATTAAATAGCAATTTTATGTTGAGCAATTAATAAGGTGTGCAACTGTCAATTAAAGTACTGAAGAGTTAGTTAAATTAACAACAACAACTTGTTAGCATTAGTTAGTTAGTTAGCCAACTAATCTGATTCTATAAATACAGAAGTTAGAGTCACAAAATGTACAGAAGTGACATTAACATTGAGATGTAGATTACAGCTTGTTCATTCTATGGAAATGAGAATTCTCTTTTAGTGTCTTAGATAAATTGTTCAGATTGATTTACAATTCATTCAATTCTACAGAATTAACATGGTGTTAGAGCAAGGACGACGGATCTAGGAATTTATTTCAGAAGAATTGATTTGTTTCGAAGCATTTCAGTTACGGGATTCTGTTTCAAAGCATTCTCACATGGCGATTGAGGAGGAACTAGGAGGATTGGGGGTCAGGCTTCAAGGAGAAGATGCCAGTAGCAACACAATAGTGATTGATCATAATCATCCGCTATATCTGAGCTCTTCATATGTACCAGGAGCACTGTCCAGAAGATTCCAATTAACAGGAATGGAGAACTATACTCTATGGAGTCGAGCTATGGAGATCGCTTTACTAGGAAGGAATAAGATAGGATTCATTGACGGATCTGTTCTGCGAATGGATTTTGAAGGGAATTCGAAGAAGATTTGGGATTGATGTAACGCAATTGTCATCTCTTGGCTCACATGCAATGTCAACAAGATTCAACCAGTGCTCATCAGGTATGGCTCGATCTTAAGGAGCGTTTTGATAAGATAAATGGATCTCGACTTTACCAATTGCACAGGATCGACTGTCTCTGCTTATTTTACAAAATTGAAGAATTTGTGGGATGAATATGATTCAATTCTTCCCACACCTAGTTGCGATTGTTCTAAGGCTAAGGAGTTTGTGGAACAGATGCACTACCAAAGGTTATTGCAGTTTCTCATGGGCTTAAATGATAGTTATTCACAGGCTAGGGGGCAAATTCTTATGATGCATAATTTGCCAAATGTAAACCAAGCCTATGCCTTAGTGATTCAGGATGAGAGTTAGAAAGGAATTGCAGGGGATATAGGAGAAGGAATGGATTCATTATCATTGTATACTGCTAGATCTAACACACCTCAGCAGTTCTATCCTAAGCCTAGGAAGAATTATCAAAATCTGTTTTGCGATTTCTGTAGCATGAGAGGCCATGTTCGAGCAGACTGCAACAGGTTGAGAAAATGTGACCATTGCATGTCATTGGACATATAAAGGAGAATTGTTTCTTACTGATTGGTTACCCAGAAAATTTTAAAGGAAAGAGATGGGCTAATGCAATGTTGGGTGGAGGAGATCAACATTTTCAGCAGCAGAGTTCACATGATCATGCAGTGCTAGAAGAAAGTTCTATGATGCAGAGAAAGGCACACACTGCTATAGGAGAACATAAGTTGACTACTCAAGAGCAGCTATTGCAGCTCATGCATGATTCTTCACCAGAGAAGCTTTATCAGATGATTGACACTATAAAGAGAAACACGAATGTTGTGGATACTCCAAGCAATGTCAACATGGCAGGTACTTCTCACTCCTTGAAATGGATAATAGACACAGGGGCCACAAATCACATGATAAACAGCCCAAATTATTTACATGTCAAGACTAAAGTAGGTGGTGTAGGAAATGTGCAAGTTCCTACAGGTGACTTATCTACAGTCTCACATGTTGGGAGCCTTCAGCTTAGTGAAAATGATGTGATCAGCGAAGTCCTATGTATACCAGCATTCAAGTTTAACCTTTTGTCTGTGAATAAATTGACAAAAGAGTTAAACTGATGTGTTTCATTCTTCCCTACACATTGTTTTTTCAGGATCTCTTGTCTGGAAAGGTCAAGGTGATTGGTGAAGTTGAGGATTGTCTATATGTGTCGCACTGGACATCAAATGGGGAAAGAAACAACATCAAAACACTGACAACAGTTAGGAAATAAGACAAAGATTCAATACTTTGGCATCTAAGGCTAGGCCATGTGCCTATGGGGGTACTTAGGAAAATAAAGGAATTACATGTTCATGCTAGTTTTACTAATGGCTAGTGTACTGTTTGTCCTCAAGCTAGGCAAACTAGAGTTACTACAGTTGATGATATTTTGGATCTAGTGCATATGGATGTCTGGGGTCCATATAGAATAGCTACTCACACAGGAATGAGATATTTTCTTACCTTGGTTGATGACAAGTCTATATGGACATGGACTTTCTTGATTGTTTTAAAGTCTGATGTAATTGTTGTTCTTAAACAATTTCTAGCAATGGTTAAAAATCAGTTTGGGAAGTGTGTAAATATATTCAGATCAGATAATGGTGGAGAATTTGTAAATTCTACTTGTCATGATTTGTTTATGCTGCATGGTATTATTCATTAGAAGTCTTGTCCTCACTCTCCACAACAAAATTGAGTTGTGGAAAAGAAGCACAGACACTTGTTGGAGACTGCAAGAGCAGTGAAGTTTCAGGGTTGTCTTCTAAATGGTTTTTGGGGAGAATGTGTAGAAGCTGCTACTTATATAATAAACAGGATGCCTTTAATAGTTCTAGGAAACAAGTCCCCCTATGAGTTAGTATATAACAAGAAGCCCTCATTGTCACATATCAAAGTTATAGGTTGCCTTGCATTTGCTACAAATTTGAAGAAGGGTGATAAGTTTGCACTAAAAGCTAAAAAAATTGTGTTACTTGGGTATGCTGTTAGTCAAAAAGGTTATAAATTGCTAGATCTTGAGACAAAGGTCATCTTTATCAGTAGAGATGTCATTTTTCATGAGAAGGTTTTTCCATTTCAAGAAGCAAGTCTTGAGGACACCACTTACTCAATATTTCCTGTACTATCACATGTGGAAGATTGTACACTTACACCATGTGTTATTTATGCTACAGAGCAGCCATACATTGTTAATGATCCTTCATATGTTGTTTTAGATACTGAGACTGTTCCTTCAGACACTGAGGTTGAGGTTTTTTCATATGTAGTATCACCAAAGCTCCCTAATGTTATTAGAAAGTCCAACAGCTCTGTAAAGCCACCACTTTGGCATACAGATTATGTTTTGTCCAAGCAGAAGAAATAAGCTAGTGTTTGTCTATATTCTATTGCTGATGCAGTAGATTACCAGAGCATCACACCAGCATACAAAAGTTTTGTTACAAAATTTTCCCTGGAAAAGGAGCCTTCAACTTATTATGAAGCCATACAGGATCCCAGATTGGTTGAAGCTATGCAGAATGAAATTCTTGCTCTGGAGGATAATCATACTTGGAAGCTTACTCAGTTACCTGCAGAAAAGAAAGCAATTGGATGTAAATAGGTCTATAAAATAAAATACAAAGCTGATGGAGAGGTTGATAGATTCAAGGCCAGGTTGGTAGCCAAGGTTACAAACAAAAAGAGGGATTTGATTATCAGGAAACATTCTCGCCAGTTGTAAAAATGGAGACAGTCAGGGCTGCTCTTGCTTTAGCTGCTGCACATAAATGGCAAATCCACCAGATGGATGTTTTCAATGCTTTTATTCAAGGGGATTTAAATGAAGAAGTGTATATGGACTTAACTCTGGGATTTATCCATCAAAGTGAGAGGGGGACAGTGTGTAAACCTACTAAGTCACTTTATGGACTCAAGCAGGCTAGCAGGCAATAAAATATCAAATTAACCACAACTTTAGTCGACTTTGGGTTTCAACAAAGCCACTATGATTACTCCATGTTCACAAAGCATCAAGGAAAGAATTTGGTGATGGCATTAGTATATGTTGATGATCTACTGATCACAGGAAATGATCACAAGATGATAGTAGAAACAAAGAAAACTCTTCAAGATAATTTTAAGATAAAAAACTTAGGTGATTTGAGGTACTTCTTGGGATTGAATTTGCCAGAAGTGACACTGGAATCCTTATGCATCAAAGAAAGTATTCACTTGAATTGATTTCAGATATGGGACTTTCCAGCTCCAAGCCTATTGGAGCACCTATTGAATTGAATCAAAAGCTTACAAGTGCAGAATTTGACTTGCACTTTCCTCCAGCTGATGAAAATGACAAACTGCTGAGTGATCCCAGTATGTATCAGAAACTGGTAGGAAGGTTACTCTACTTGACAATAACAAAACCTGATATTGCTTTTGCAACACAACTTCTAAGCCAATTTATGCATAGCCCCAAAACATCTCACGTGGATGCAGCCATGAGGGTGGTGAGATATGTAAAGAAGACACCTGCATTGGGGATACTGATGAGTGCTAATGTTGATAATCAGTTGACTGCATATTGTGATGCAGACTGGGCATCATGTCCAAACAACAGAAAATCTATAGCAGGTTACATGATCACTTATGGGAGTTCTTTGATCTCATGGAAATCCAAGAAACAGGACACAATCTCAAGGAGTTCAGCTGAAGTTGAGTACAGAAGTTTAGCTTCAACAGTGGCAAAGATAGTGTGGTTGGTTGGCCTCTTCAAAGAGCTAGGAGTAAAGATGAAGTTGCATGTGCCTGTGTACAGTGACAGTAAATCTGCCATACAGATTGCAGCCAATTTGATCTTCCATGAACGGACCAAGCACATAGACATTAATTGTCATTTCATTAGGGAGAAGGTTCAACTGGGAATGGTTCAACCTACATACTTGAAAACTACAGAGCAGCCAGCAGACTTGCTTACCAAAGGGCTTACTTGCATACAACATGCATACTTACTTACCAAGCTAGGAATGAAAAATATTTTTCATACACCTAGCTTGAGGGAGGATGTTGAGCAGTTAATAAGGTGTACAACTGTCAATTAAAGTGTTGAAGAATTAGTTAAATTAACAGCAACAACTTGTTAGCATTAGTTAGTTAGTTAGCCAACTAATCTAATTCTATAAATACAAAAGTTAGAGTCACAAAATGTACAGAAGTCACATTAACATTGAGCTGTAGATTACAACTTGTTCATTCTATGGAAATGAGAATTCTCTTTCAGTGTCTTAGATAAATTGTTCAGATTGATTTACAATTCATTCAATTCTACAGAATTAACATTTTAAAGATTAAATAGTCATTTCAAGAATACATAAATGCTAAAGCATCAACGTTCATAATTGTTCTTCAACCAATAGAATAGTGTTTGAAAGACAAAGCTAACTATGCTATGCTCGAGAGAATATCATTATCAGAATCAAAAGTAGGACCAGGTCATTATAGTGTTTCCTTGAAAATCAAGCCCATAATCTTCTCGTTATCTTTCTTAATTACCACGGTATCGTAATGCACTTGAGTTGTAACATTCATCTTATCCTACATTCTACTGCAATTG
>JAJOOH010021047.1:0-13342 GCA_029582605.1 Solanum gracilifrons | reverse complement strand
ATATATTTCATAAAATGTATCACTAAATTTCTTAATGTTTGCAGATTGTTCCATGTCATCTGAGTTTATTTTTTTAGTTTATGATGCTGGAAGAAGATACATTGTTTGCCTTAAGCAAAATATGTGTAATTGTGGTAGATTTCAACTAAACGAGATACCTTGTGGATGTTTTGGACAAGAAGAATATATTACTCATGATACATTACTAATCCTAAAATATTTAGTAAATTCCTAAGTATTTGCGGGTAAAATGTTTGATTTTAGATCGATAGATTACTGTGTGGTAGTTATTAAGTATCATTTACATGTAGTTTTAGTTTGCCAAAGAATGGATATGTATCATATACCTATTGTTGGATCTGATACACAGTGCTCCACTTATAGAACATTATGATTTATGTATCATGATTATTATTGGATAATATGTACATATACATCGCATTCTAATTTGGATAAGACTGAACAAATATTAAAAAGTGCAGATACATAACACAACTGATTTGTTACTGTATATATAGCATTTTCAATTTGAATAAGATTGATGATACATTAAAGAACTTGATATATGTAAATGATACATTAGGTAGTGTTTATGTATCAACAACATTTATATTTAACATGATAAAATTAATCAAAAATTCAACAATATTAGGGTTATGTATCAACACCTTAAATACGAATATGATACATTGCATAAAATAAAGGCTAATGTAGTTGTGATATATCAGATCAGTGATGACACTAACAAATGTTAATTTAAGAATCAAAATAAGCGAGATACATTGAAAATCTGTATATTTGATAGTGATGGTCGTGTAATGGTATATCCAACTTTTTCCCTTTTTGTGGATATTTTTTTCAACGGTAAATTTAGAACTTGAGCATGTTCCTTCCTCGACTTCTCCGCTCTCAAATTCTTCATGAGTAATGGGTCATTTCGTTGTTTCGATCGATCTTTATGAAAGTTTTCATCATCTGAATCAAATACACAAGGTACATGTTGTATTTAGAACCAAACCTCAAAGAGTGAGTTGGAATTTGTTTGATCACATATTTCAAAGACTTTATTGAACAAAAAATGACAAACTGTTAAGCATGATGCAAAAATGACAAACTATTAAAAATGATACAAAAGAACAAACAGTAACACATGATACAAAAAATAACTAACAGTAACCCATTATACAAAAAATTTCCAACAGTTAGTCCAACAGTTAAACACGATACAAACATTGCCCAACACTTAAACATGGTACAAACAATGACCAACAATTAAATTAGTAGCCTACAATGTATCTTATGTGTGTATCTGATATGTTTTAATAAATTTTTGAGAGATCGTGTATGGATAATCAAGTTCTGAATCAATGCCACCATTATTGAATCGACATAACTCACCTATGGATCTCGATCCAAAGCCCTTACCGGAGACACCAACAAGATCTTGTTCTCTCTTTTTTGAGCATTTTTCGATAGTCAATTTCAAAATCTTCATCGTCAGAATTAAGAACACGGCCTACATTGGATCAATATTCAGCTCAATCAATATCTTCATAATAAAAAATACGGCCAATGCTAGGTTCGTTTAATTGTGTAAAACAAAGACTAAAAGATGGTGCATCTTCTATATGTATCAGCAATTTGAAGAACAAAAAAAGTTGAAAAACAAAGGATGAACAAATAGTTGGAGAAGATGAAAAGAATACCTATTTCACGTTGAAATCATTTTGACATGAGAGAGACTAATTTCGAATTTCAAACGTAATGGATCACTAAACTGAAAAGATCATGGGAATAAAAAATGGGAGAGATTTGTAGAGTGAAATCAGGAAGTGATAAGCATGGGTTTGAGGAGTGGGAGTTATGTATCCGGAATTTTGGTTGTTGTGCTCAAAATAAGGAATTTTGGTAAATTTTAAAAATGGTAGGGAATAATGAGAATTATGGGGAAAAAACGTGTGTATATAAGTAATTTTTCCTTAAAACTAGAGCTTATAAGCTCCACCCATATAAGCCCTTGGCCCTTGAGGTTTGATCAGGGTCGGGCCGGGATCGGCCCATGGGCCAAATTTATTTATTTAAGGGTAACTTATAAAAATCTCACTAGTATATGAGATAATTATTTAAATACATACTATGTTGTAATATTATGAATCTTATCAAATTTTGGTACGTCCTGATACATGTATCTCGAGATAATAGACTCAAAATTAGGTTAATTTATTCTGGATACAATATATTCAAGTGGATTCGCATGTATCTTGGATACATAGACAAATCCTACGTCCTCACCCCCACCCATCTTGCTTGTCACTCTCTTATCTCGCTCACATATCTGGGATGCATCACACCAGATACATGTATCTCACGTATCTAGTATCCTAGATAGATGCTAATTACATTAGATTTTTTGCTAGTGTTATCGAAACAATACCAATGTTTGCCATATTTGATTTGAAAAATCTTCTCATTTCTTGATGTTCTAGAATTTTAAGTTTGAAAAAAAAAATGCTAGTCCGCCTTAGCCCTCGGCCCTTCTAGGATTAGGTTGGATTGAATATTTTCAGGCCCTTTCAAATGAAGGGCCGATCGGCCCTAGTCGTTCTAATCCCTTGGCCCGCTAGGCTTGGGCCGGCCCTTTTTGACAACTTTAGATGGGTGTGATTTTTACGCATATTGTTTATATACGTAAAATGCAGCATGAAATTTATACGTGGAATACTAGAATCAAACCCACAACATGGAAGTTGAAAACTTGACCTTTCACCAGTACTAGCACCACACGCTTACTTGTTACTGTGTCTGTCATATATCTATATATGTGTGTGTGTGTGTGAAGTTTCAACTGAGTTCACTGGGTGTTTTGGCACCCCTTCCCTTACACTTAAATAACAGAGCATGAGGGAGTAGAAGAGAAAAGAATTCTCAAGGGTGATAGACTTTCAGCCTAGCCAATAAGATATTGTAGGCATGCAAAAGCCTTCACACCTAGAGACCCACTTGAGCCAAGCAATTGTTAGATTACTAAGGAAATCAAAAGTTTGAATTCAATGGTGAAGGGATACATGTACATACATATTATAAAATTCATTACAACTAGGGATGTTCACGGGTTGAATTTGATCGGTTATTGGTCAAAGTCAAAATCATACCAACTTAATTGGTTTTTAAATTCTCAAAACCAAACCAATTATAATATACATTTATCAGTTTGGTTGTTATCAATATCGATTTGGTTTGGTTCGGTTATTAATTATACACAAAAATAAGAGGAATGCTTCATTCAAAACGGAAAAAAAGTGACAACAATCCATGCAGAATGAAAGATAGTGTGAACTGGTGACATTATAGAACTTTCAATCACAAAATTTACTATGAATAAAGCTTCAAAATTCACCATTTTGGCTAAGAAGGAAGATAGACTGATATTTCTAGTCCCACCAAGAATTTTACCAATCTTGGATATTTTTGTTTTCATAAATAGATTAAAAATAAAATTTGATGAAAATGTATATAAGATCTTTAAATTGTTAGTAAAAATAATATATTATGCATGTATAATAATAAAATTCAAGGTTGAGAAATAAATAAAGGGTAATTTACATAAATAATATATTATATAACTTTATTGACAAATTATGACATATTTTTTACTTTTGCACAAATCAGTCCTACTTTTTTTTTTACCACAAATAGATCATTCTCTTTATTGTTGTAAAACTAAAGTAAAATAAGAAAGTAAATATAGAAGATGAAAACAATAGAAATAGGGAGGCAAGAGATGAAAGCTTTTCTTATTAGTCCAAGTCTTCAAGTGTTCACAAAATCTTCAAGTGTCTACAATATGAACCTTTATGCCTCTATTTATAGTGTAACATAGAGGCATACAAAAATTTAGTCATAAACATGAAATTAACATGAATATAATGGAGGAGGTTATGGAGGTGAAAAGGTACAAGAATAATGACCATAAAGGTGGAGGTTATCTTCATAAAGGAGGGAAGTAATGGATATAATTTGTCATAGTAACTTCTTGGTGCAGTGGACATTCATACCATAGTATTTTATAACACTCCCCCTTGAATATCCATTGATAAAGTGCCTCGTTAAAATATTACTAGGAAAAAATCATGTGGAAAAAAATCCTAATGAATGAAAAAGAGTACACATATCTTTTAATACGCTTTGAATGTTGCCTTGTTAAAAACCTTACCAGGAAAACTCATTTGGGATAAAATCATGGTTAAGGAAAAGAGTACAACGCGCATTTTTCTCCCCCTGATAAATTTTTTACTTGATATCTCAAAGACGTTGCATTCCAATCTTATATCATAACTTCTCAAATATTGTTGTTGGCAATTCTTAGTGAATAAGTTTACAATATTATCACTTGAATGAGTCTTTGAACGTCTATCTCACCATTTGAAGATCACGTGTGAATTTGTTTTTTGGTGAAATATGTTTTGTCCGATCTCCTTTGATTGTATCCTCCCTTCAATTGAGCTATATATTACTTTCGTATATAGTGGCTGAAATATCCTTTTCCAAAGGAAAATCACATATTTTCTGAATACGATAGATCACGATTACAATCAAACACACTTCCTACTTACTTCATAGATCAATATTATTTCTGCATGATTTGAAAAAGAGATTACTAATGTTTGATTCTTTGAATGTCAAGGTATTGTTGTGCCTCCATATGT
Source organism: Solanum gracilifrons (assembly GCA_029582605.1). Lineage (NCBI taxonomy): Eukaryota > Viridiplantae > Streptophyta > Magnoliopsida > Solanales > Solanaceae > Solanum > Solanum gracilifrons. Next base: position 8,636 of record JAJOOH010021047.1, on the reverse strand, counting down.
AAGCAAATAGACCATTTGCGATCGAGCTTTATGCATATCAAATAAATATTTTGCATCTACATAATCAAATCATTTATGACTCAGAGATTGATCATTTCAATTTTATTGAAGCTTATCTTTTCTTCTCAAAGAAAATTACACATCTTATATGTTGAGTCATTTGCTTTATTAGTTTCTTGTCATAACTTGAATGATAATATGACAATCCCTTCACATAACTTTCGTTGTGTATATCAAATAATCTTCCAGTATTTGCAAAACCAGCAATTTGTAAGTGCACTAATACATGCCATTTTAAATCATTTTCATGAGGTCGAAAAGATTCTTTCTCTGTATTAAGCAATCTCAGAACCATTGGGTACTCAATGGGATTGTTTTAGGGCCTTTTAAATTCTTCAAGAATTTTCATATAACCTTCATCGTCTAGTTAGACATGATAATCATTCATTATACATATTCAAGTATTTCATCTATTGCCAGACTGAAATAAGTCTCATTGTATCCATCACCGGAGAATATATCTCCATTTAATAATACAAGGACTTTTGCGAAAATCCTTTATGTCTCGAGGCACAAATCGTACTTTATATCTTACGGTTATACTTTCGCACAATGATTCATTTGTACCCCACTAACATATATTTTGATCTATGAACTATAAGTTCAAAAAATTACTTTTCTAAGTGAAACAAAATATACTGGAATAATGCATTTTATTTGACCAATAATTTAATTGTCCACATTATATGACATATTTAAATTCAAGATCCTCGTAACCATTTATATCATTGAGTGCTACTTCATATTAAAGATACCGTCGACGGTCATTTTGATATCGATTCCAATACGACATAACTTATCAAGATCTCTTCATTTTTCATCATTTTCAGGTACCTGAACCTCTACCAAGGTTTTATGAAATATTATGTCATGGTGCTCTTTTAAAGCACTTGCCTCGTTATCATGATCATTTTGATAATTTGCTCTTGTCCTTCCTCATGGAGTTTTACGTTTGGAACCGATTGGTATATCACGCTTCTGACGTACCATAGACTATGTCCTTCAAGGACCATTTATTGAAGCATTTGCAGCTTAATTAAAATATTGGTTCAGCAAATACATCTGACAAATTATTTGCAACATTTTGCAAATGAATTATCTCTTGAACTTCAAGGTCACATTTTTTTAACGAGGATCTAGATTATTCACCCACACATAGTTTTCAGTTGGTAAACATATCTCCCCCTAATGTTAGAAAATCTAACATTTATCCCAACCTCATTTGGGGATCCATCTTTATGTATGGTGGAGCAATAAAATCATATGTGCACACATCAAATTTTTAGATGAAAATTATTTGATTCCTAACCCTGAACCAATTATGATGGGAGAACCTTGTTAGCTTGATGCTTACATGTTAAATAAACTCATCTTATACCAAATTTTATTTGAGAGATTTGTTCTCATAATCAATGGTCTAGTTATAATTGGAGGCATACAATTTATGCTAACCAACCAATATTATCAACATAATTTTATAGTTTGGAACGATGCTCTTAATTTAACAATTCGAGCAAATAACCTTACAAAAATTAATTTGTAAGTTGATAACAAACACACATGTGACCGTACCATAGATGCATCTATTAAATTATAATAGTAAGCGGTCCACATGGTAGGTGAACGGGCCCATATTCACCTTTTTATATGTTTCAAATAATTTGAGGGGATACTATCCCAACCTTAGCTGGTACAAAGATCATTTTATCATGAGAACAAGTAACACAAGAGAATTCTTGAAGAATCTTTTATTTCTTCAAATATATAGCCACGTGAATTCTCAATTTCTTTTGCATCACATTTGAACCGGAATGGCCAACCGGCTATGCCAACTGATATTTATTCTAGTAAACTTCTAGTTTACTTTTGCATGTGATTCCTTCATCCCATATTTTTATTCAATAAACAAGAGAAAGGCGAGTAACCTTTTATGTAAATATTCATAACCCACCTTGATTGTAGTAATCTGAAGATATTTAATAACAAGTTGGTGCTCTCTTGTGAAGAGCCAAAAGCTCTTGACGTAGGGAGGTTTGGTCCAGTTGTTAAAGTTATCTATTGTATCATACACTTCTTGCATTATGTCCCACACTTCATACCTCCTCTTTCTTCTTAAGGTAAGATAGAGGGTCAGGCATGGTGGGGGTAGGAGCATCCAGTCGGCAATATTTTTGGCTTGACCAAGAAGTCTTATGTCCTCCGAGTCGTACGTCGTTTTAACCGCAAGAACTTCTTGTGCAATTTCAATAATTTACAATCTCAATATAATAATTTTTTTCAATTCCTCCGAAACTTAAAAAGTTTCTTTTGAGACTTACTACGACCTCAATATTATGAACTATTTTATTTTATGGATAGTAATAAATTAGTCCAAACTCTTAATGAATTTTGTGTATTGCCACAAATTTTACAACACCATTCTTATGGTGACCATCTCCTTCAAGGAGAGAATCATTATTATTGTCATGGTTAAAATTATTACATGCAAGACTTATTCCATGACAACTAGTGACAAATTTGTGTTGCGATACAACAATATTTATTTTGGTCATGACCACAACCTTTATAGGAAATAATTATTTCTTTCTTTTGTTCTTCAATAGTTCATAATAACATACCATAATATTTGTGTAGTACTCAAAGTACATGACTAAATGACCATTTATGTCAAAATATTTCTTTTCAATCTCTCAAACCTCTCGTAGAGGTGAGATGTGACATTTATTTAACCATACATGAACATGTCCTTATCCATACGAATACAAGTCACATTTTCTTCAAGAAATGGACCATAACCATTTGTACATGCTCCATAAGTTTTAATTAGAAACTCATTGTCATGCTTTGCCATTATCAAATTTATGTGACCTACCTTAACCTCACTTTAAAATGTCAAATGTACTAAATATACTATCACTTTGTATTTCTTTATTTTGATGGAGGATTTTCAAAACATTTCAAATTGGATTGCACCAACAACAATGTGCCCAATAACCTTTCATACTACTTTGATGGCAAAAATTACCTTCACATTTTGAAGGACCATCTTAAGAACTCATATTATTTTTCCTTTTAATTGCCACAATGATGATCATTAACATTTTACCACACTCATATTTATACATACAATAACTTGTCATCTTTCAGACATATTATGCACTGCTATCGCATTCACTTTAGAGAATGGAGCAAATCAATTGAATGGATTCCATGATTTTTATCAAGAGCATATCAATTTACTCAATCATCATTATATCATCAAATAGTGCATTGAGACTCAAACTCAATGTCTTACCCATGTAAAGATGTTTTAGGCCATAATTTGATGGGACTCAAACCCAATACCTCATCCTCTTGGTGTGATGAAACTTGAATCCATCGTCTTATCCTCAACCAATAATATAATAAGTCACCCAATTTTCTGTACTAATAAATCATAATTAAAGTAACAGAAATACAAAACCAATGGTATAATACGTCAACCAATGGTATAGTATGCCCACCTTAATATGTTAAATACCAATTCCAACATTAATAAAATGATACTAGAAACTCAAAAGTGGGAAAAAACATAGAGTCTCATTAGCCAAATTTTCAGAATCTTCAGTGGGCTATTAAAATTACTACTATCCCTAATTAAAATGACTTATCAAAGTGATAACTTTTTTTTTCATTAATTCAACAAGAAAAGAACTGTAAAAGACATATAAGAAAGGAAAACAATTTGAATAGTTTTAATGTTTAGCTTTTTGCCTTCTCAAAGTGATGACGAAAATGTTCAAATAAGCAATAAAAAGAGTGAATAGCTTGACTCAACTAGATGATTTGTTTATTAGAATAATGTAATAGTTTTGTACCTGATGTGATGAAAGATTATATGTTCATCTATCTTAATTGGTTTAAGACTCGTGCTGATAACATGTTGTAAAACTAAAGTAAAATAAGACAAGAAATATAGAAGATGAAAACAATAGAAATATGGAGACAAGAGATGAGAGCTTTTCTTATTATTCCAAGTCTTCAGGTATTCACCAAATCTTCAAGTGTCTACAATATGAACCTTTATGCCTCTATTTATAGTGTAACATAGAGGCATACAAAAGGTTAGTCATAAACATGACATTAACATGAATATAATGGAGGAGGTTATGGAAGTGAAATGTTACAAGAATAATTGTCATAAAGGTGGAGGTTATCTTCGTAATGGAGGGAAGTAATGGAGATAGTTAGTCATAGCAACTTTTTGGTGTAGTAGACATTCATACCATAATATTTTATAACTTTATTTCTTTCTCCTTCTCTTTTTTCCATCATTCTCTTTCTTTCATTGTTCTCTTTTCTTTAGTCACCTTTTTCTCTTTCCTTCTCTTTTCTTCCGTCATTCTCTCTCTCTCTTCTTCTTTTATCGTTCTCTCTCTCTTTCATTCTTCTCTTTTCTGCAGTCATTTTTCTCTCTTTTTTCTTTTTTAAATTTCAATTATTTTAATGTTTAAGGATGTTTTGAAGATTAATATTTTATTTTTAAAAAAATATGGACATCATCAATAAAATAAATAAATATAATTATACTTGTAATGCATTTTGAATTCAATACATTATACATATTATATGCATTTTTCAATGCACATTGTGAATATATAACTAAAATATCTTTAATACAATAATATATTTTAACACCGTTAATAAGAGAAAAAAAATAACAATTGTAATACATTTGAATTCAATATATAAGACATATTATAGGCATGTTTTAATGCATGTGTTGAATATATAAGGGATAAGAGTCTGAAAATACCCCAACTTTGGTCGGATTTGCTGTTGCGATACTAAACTTTCATAAGGACCTATTACCTCCCTAGACTATTTAATACCTTATTTTTTACCCCATTAACTATTTAATAGTGTATTTTAAAGGTATATATGTGCACACGTGGACACATTTGCATTATTTTTTATGTCCACGTGGGTAAATATATATGTTTAAAATACGGTATTAAATAGTCTAGTGAGGTAATAGGTCCTCATGAAAGTTTAGTATCGCAACAGCAAATCGGATCAAAGTTGGGATATTTTTCAGACTATTATCCCAATATAACTAAAGCATTTTAAATACAAATGTATTTTAAGTATTATGTGTGGATTTCAAATATTTCGGTACAATTTAAATTAAATTTACATTGTTAAAATGTATTATATTTGTTGGAATAACAACAATCAAATTTATAACAATGTATAATATTGAATTCAAATTGTATTACAACTATAGTTTATATAATAACACATAAACTAATTTGAATAACGTAACGATGGTTATTTATCTGGTCGCTATTATAGTATTTTAGCGATCAGAATTATTTCCAGTCTTTAAAAGTGTAATTTTATTTCTAAAAATTAAAAGAGGACAATAGCCCGTTATTAAAAAATATAATTTCCTATCGTTAATACCAAAATAAAGAAGATCCCATATTTTTTCACCCTTTTCTCTCCCTCAGCGTGCAAAACCCCTCCCACTCAACCCCCACCCCACCAATCACAACTCAACCAAATAAAATAAAAAGAAAAACCCTTTTTGTTGGCGATTTGAACTTCCATTCTTCATTCCGACAACATTCATTCTCTGATGGCGATTTGAACTCCCACGAAGACTTGCCTTCTCTGATGGTGATTTGAGCACCCACTCTTCAATGCAATTATCCCTTTTTACGCATCTGGTGAATTTATCTTGGCTTAGGGTTTGTTCTGCTTCTTGTGAAGGTAAGTTTTTGATCTTTTATGCTTGAGGTATTAAATTTTATAGTTGTAGAATTTTCTTTGAAAGTATGATTGAGGACATTCTATTTGAATTTTTTTCAATTTACAGTGCTAAATTTGTCCATTTCCGTTCGATTGTTCAAGGATCATGCTAAATTTTGAATGAAATAAAATACACTTAACCTTTTGCTTAACCTGACTCCCAGTTTTTCTCATCTCTGTTTTTAGGGTTTAACTTCATTTTTATGTTTTTTTTTTGCTTTTACTTTCTTTTGGATATGCATTCATTAGATGCAGTTTCATAGATGAAGGATCCCTTTTTTTTTTCAAATTTGAGATATTTGCGGATTTTAGGTATTTGCAGATTTGTGGATTCCTTATGGGATAATAAACTTGTTGGATGAAGGCTTCTCTTTCTTGAAAACATATATAGGAAGCTTTAAGAAAATATAATCTTGAGGCAGTGATAGACTGATAGGGTAGTAGTTGTCACTGTCAAAGACTGAATTTTTATTGATTGGAGTCTGAGAATTTTTGGTTCTTTCGGTGCTTACTTTATGATGGATTTTTGTTTGGCGTAATGAGCTTGTTGGATCATCCCTTAGAAAGCCTGAGAAGTTTTGTGTTGGTTAAGCTTCTCAAAAACAAGTTGTTGAGAATTAGAAGGAAACATGCCATATAGTTGACCGGACATGTTGTTGAGACAAATATTCTGAGCTTTGTAAGATTTCAGTTTTTATTTGGTTCCTTTTGTGGATGGAGCTATGTGCACAGTTCAGATATGTTCCTAGCAAATGAATGAAGTTATCTCGGAGAATATTAAGCTTTTCAACTGATTTTATGGATATTTTAAAATTGTCATTTGCATTCCTTAATGTTTTTTCATTGGCCTTATAACGAGGGTAAAAATGTGGTATAAATTTGAAGTTCTGCTTGTTAAAGATAGTATAGATACTGTTGATTCCATGAGGATTAGGTTTCTATCTTGCTATTTAGTATTGCTTCATTACCACTTCAGAAATAAGAAAGGTAGATTAAATATGCTATAGCTAAAGTGAACAAATAATAAAAGATTTCTAAGACACATTAAAGAAAAATGGTTCTAATAAACTTATTTAAAAAAGTTGGATCTAGACTTTACTTGTGACTAACCTATGATACTCATGCTTCTCCTATACAATCTTTTTTAGGCTATGAGTATCTCTCTCGGTTACCCCAAACTATTACAACCTCCTTCAGTTGTACTAGGAATTAAGGAATTGCGCCTTAATTTAAAAAATTCTTTGTCTAATAACCTTAGCTATGAGAAGTAAGCTGAGGGTCTTCTTGGTCTGCTTTGAATTGTGTTTCCTTAAGCCAATGGCTTATTGAAAAGAACCTGTCTACCTCCCAAGGTAGGGGTAAGGTCTCTGTATACTCTACCCTCCCCATACCCCACTCGTTGGATTACACTTGGGATGTTGTTGTTGTTGATTTCTTTTCATTTTATTGATCTACATTTTTGTATTAAAAGTATTATTTTATTAGCTAATTTCTCTCATATGCATGGCTAAAGGTGATTCTGAGCCAGTCATGAAACACTCTCTACTTTCCAACATGAAATTGAAACTATTGATCTTATTATCGTATGTTGTATATGATAGAGACATAAGGCCTTCTTTCCATTCTCTGATAGTTGGATCTAACAAACTGATGACTTTGCATATGTTTTCTTTTTTGGTCGAGCTTTTTGGTTAATATATTTATCCTTTTAACTGTTTGTGTGAATTAAAGTTTTCCTTTTTCTGAATATTTTGAGGCTTTTTCAGTGGTTTTCATGATATTTAGGTAATCTTTTAAAAGTGGTCGTTAGTCCCTTATTGTGAAATAAAACAGGGAGTCAGTTGTCCTACTATTCATGTGATTTACTTATGTGAATTTGAGGGAAATCTGACTTCTTTGTGATTGTTATATTGTGCAAAAAAAATATTTTTTCTTGTAGTATTTGGTATGCTTAATATCTTCTATAAAAATGGTGTAGGATGCATATGTCCTCATGCATCCATTCTTAATAAGGATATGCTTGGTGTATAGTTTTTTTTCTTTTCAACTATACAAGTTGTCTTCCGGATATTAGATTTTGAAAAAATTATGTGAGTAGTCTATTTTAGTGTATTAGGTTGATTCTTGGTTGAAAGAATTCTACGAATCATTGGTAGAACATGGAGATACCATTGTTGAAATTCCATATACAGATTATTGTGAAATATGCGTATTGATCATAGTTATGATCTAAGTAGCTCGGACTCGGGTGCGGGTATCCGAGACGGATGCGAATCCGAGAGTCGGATTCGGCAAAATCCAAACTTTAAGATTCGTGGGTGCGAATCCGAGTATGGATACGGGTGCGGGGATACGGCTAAATTTTTTCAATATTATAAAAATATAGTTATGAAGATATTCTAAATTTGAAAGATATGTTGTGATAAACTTACATGTATTTTGTAGAATTCAATCTTCCATTCTTCAAGATGAGATTACTCTTCCATTCTTCCTACAAAGACACAACAAAATAGAAACTAAACATTAAAAGTTTACAAATTAGTGAATTACAATAGAATAAATATAACTAAAAGAATCAATAAAAATTGAAAAGAAGAACTAACCTTAGAACATGGATAGTAACTCTTGTCTCTTGAAACAAAGTGAAAGTGAAAATACTGCAATTATTAAAATTTAAGATATACACAAAGATAATTATCCACAATTTAGATATTCATAATTACTAATCAATATTCAATACACCAAGTAAAAGTGTAAAACATACTATTTAACAAAAATCAAGA
>JAJOOH010021046.1:0-13072 GCA_029582605.1 Solanum gracilifrons | reverse complement strand
TTTTTTATAAATTCTATGGTGGAAACAACCCTAATTTGGATGATTGGGATCATGGGTTTGATCTAGGGTTCATAGAATTGTTAGTAATTCGGGTAATTAGTGATTGTTTATTGATTCACATATTATATTGATTTTTTGTAGACCAAGAACAAGCGGAACAAATTCGGAAAGGGAAGGATCAAGTTTCTTAGGGTTTCAAGCTTATTTCGAGGTAGGTGATGGTTGTGATTCTATGATTGTGTGATGTATGTGTGTTCTTGCTTCACTATGATACATGTATGTATGCGAATGTTGCATTATTGATCACCCTTGTTGTAATTGAATAATTGTATTCCATGAATCACCTCTTGTTGTATGATTGTGAGAATATACATTGTGATTGTGATTGTGGTTTGTTGAATGGGCGGGTGTCACGATCCGACACACTAAGTGGGATCAGTTGCCATATGGGATCGGTTGCCACGTTCCGGCATAACTAACTTGGGATTGGATTGCCATATTTCGGCACAAATATGGGATCAGATTACCACGTTCCGGCATAAAAATGGGATTGCCACGTTCCGACATGCTAACTGTTTGAGTTTGGGTTCCATGAGAGAACAATTGAATTGGGTTCCATGAGAGAACCATTGAATTAGGTTCCGTGAGAGGACCATTGAATTGTGTTGTGCATTTACTTGTGATGAGTTCGTTCATATCTAATGAAGATTGATATTGGAAGACGGTATGTTGCTCTAAATTGATATAACTGTGATATGTGAGAATCGTGAAGTTGTTCATTGTTCATACATGTTGATGATATTGTATATGTTCGATATGTGCGTGTTATTATATTGTTGTATTGACTAACGTATGTTACACTTAGTGGGATAGCCGCGTGATCCTACCAGTACACGGTGGTTGTGTACTGATACTGCCATTGCTCTTATTTTTGTTGAGTACAGGGCATCTTCTGGCGGCTATTAACAGACCTCGTTTAGAAGATCAGTGATTGCCGATTCGAATTCAAGGGTGAGCCAGTTCTTCCGAGCTGCCTTGAGTTCTCTTTTTGTCTAGTCCATCATATTCGGACTTAGACTAGTTCTTTAGATGATTTTCTCGTTTAAACTTATGGGCTGTCTTCGCGGTCCCATTTCATTGGCTTTTTCTAGGCAAGAGTCGCTCGAATCGAAGTAAAGTAACCCTTTCTTTTTTGAATTATTAATGTTTATTAATTAATTCATTATTATATTATGTATTTCTTTCTGAAGGGATTGCGGTTTATTACACCAAAGACTTTTAGTGAACTATTGAAGCTATCGAGAGAGTTCAGCAGGCACAAGCAAGTTGACCGAAGGGAACCAGCGCTTCTACTCCTCCACCAAGGTGCCCACATATATAGAGTCAAAAGATATATGGAGTCCTAAGGCTCTTTGATATGTTGCACTTTCTTTTTCTTGTTTTGGGGCATATCTTAAAAGAAAAATTGCCAATCTTTTCTTTCATCTCGGGAGAGATACGATCGGGAGGAGCGAATTCAACCCCCTCCGGTAAAATAAGGCTATCCGAAAAATGCATACTGAAGCGGAAGATCACAAAATGCAACACAACAAGGGAGTCGTTAGACCATAGCTTGAGCGAAGGAAGATGAATCTTGTTAGAGTTTTGGTACATTGACTTTCAGGTTCTAGGTTAATTATTCCGCATTTGTTAGTTATTGTTGAACTTTTGTTAGAGTTTATGGAAACCCTATTTTCCTTCCTTAGTATTTGACTTATATGCCTTAGTTTTTAGATTGATTGCTTGGTTTGGGTTGTAGTAATGGTTCTCCCACCGGATTGTTAGTGTGGGTGTCAATCACGTTGGTCTGGGTCGTGACACGCCTTTATTTATATCTACCAAATAGTAGTATGAGTAGGTGTTAATTGTGCCTTATCCAAAAAGTCACAACCTTTCGAAAAAGTCACTGCTTATCGGAAAAGTCACAACCCTTTGAAAAAGGCACTACTCATCAGAAAAGGCACAACCCTTTAGTAAAGTCACAACCCTTCGAAAAAGTCACAACTCATTGAAAATGTCACAACCCGTCAAAAAAGTCACAACCCTTTGAAAAAGTAGCAACTCATTGAAAAAGTTACAATCCTTTATTTTGAAAATGTATCTACTTTCAATATGATAAAATTAATTAAATTAATAAATAAAATAAATTGAGTATTTTTAATTGGGGGTATTATAGTAATTCAACATTCAAATTTGGGAGTTCATGCTTTTAAGTATCAATATGTGTGTGTGTATATATATATATATATAATAAAAAGTTAAGTATTTTTAAAATAATTAATTTTACAATGCCTTTGGCTATTTAATAGCATAGCATATAAAAATAAAAGGTTTTAATTTGCTACGATTCTTATCTACAATAACCAAATTATTGGCATACTGAAAATGCATATAAATAATATAAACTACTATTGATGTCTGTATTCTCAAGTCTATGTCCCAAAAAATCGGATTTTTTTCCAAACAAATTTTAATTTCTACTAAGTAAAAATAAAAATATATGTACAATTAGGTCACTTGTGTTTTGAAATTTGCATTAGAAACATTATGTCATATTGAATTAACAAATACTCCTCCTATCTCAATTTATATGACACATTTTCCCTTTTAGTTAGTATAAAAAAAGAATGACAAAATTTACTATTTGACAAATATTTAATTATACTATCAACATTTTATCCATATTGAATCTAAATTACTTGTAAAATAATTCATAAAGGTGTATTTTTATTAATAACGTTTCTTATATAACTAAATAAATGGAATAATGTATGTATGTACTTAAGTTTGAGGAAAATGGTCTAATCCCCCCCTCCCAAACCTATACCTGAAATCCCAACTACACACTCTAACTTCACTTGTGTCCTATCTCTCTCCCTCACCAAAGTCTGATTACAACATTTGAATACACATTTCTATGATTATTGTTATGTTTTTTTTATTGCCTTCAGGTAAGAGATGAATGGGTTTACTTTGATACTCTAAGGTGGTACCATGTTGGTGTGTTAGATTTAAGTAGTGGGGAACCAATATAAAATTGTGGAAAAATTTCAGAATTTTTGGATGTTAATGTATCATATTTTGAGTTGTGATAACGCTCAACTACACTTCATCCAATTCTAAGTGTAGGCGGTCGCAATCTAGTATAAACCCAACGAAGATTTGGGATCGATCCCACATGGAGTGATACGGTAGAGAATTCAAGTAGGAAATGAAAGACATTTACTTTTGGGAATACTTAGTTCCCTTATATTCATTTTGAAAAATGAAACTCGACTCTCCTCATTCTCATACTCATTTACTCAAGTCTTTAAACAAATTATAAATAATTTTAAAAGACTTCTCAAAATAAGGGTCATGCCAAATTATGGACGTGAATGACTCAATTAAAGGGTTTCAATAACCATATATAGGACTCAATACTTGGAACTCGATAACTCCAGAACTCAAGGACTCAATGATACTATTCATCTCAAGAATGCTCAACTCATAGGGTTCATGCAAAATTATGAGCATGACTGACTCAACTCAAGGATCTCCATGTACAACATACAATAATCCCGTAATTATGAAATATAGTTTCAAAAAGGGTTAGGAACTCAATACTCAAGAACTTAGAACTTGAAGGTACTCCCCCTCTCAAGAACACTCCATTCATAGAGATCATGCAGAATTATGGACATGAACGACTCGACTCAAGGATCTCAATGACAATATAGAACTCATGAGTACAACTCTTCTCATTCTCATATTTACTTCCTCAAGACTTAGTTCAAAACTATAGTTGATTTCGAAAGAATTCTCAATTTGACTCAAAGGACTCCCTCGAACTTTACTCTTAACTCTACCTTGAATTTGGAAAGTGAATTCAAGAGTTATGATTTGGATATTTAGGACTTCTCATTGATTAGATGTAGTTTGGATAGTTAAAATCAAGAAGAGAGCGAAGATACGTTTTAAAAGAACTTAGACGGAACGAACGACAGAAAATAAATGGGGGCAGGCAACCTCGCAATCCTGGCACAGGGCGCCAACCCCACATCAACTGCAGCCCATTTCTGGCCCACTGCAGGTGTAGTGTGCCAACCCTCCTAGCGTATCCGTGGCGTGGCGTGGCGTGCCATCCCTCCTAGCGTATCTGTGGCGCATCACGCCAACCCTTCCCCAGAATGTTCTAATGAGTTTTTCTTCTCGATTTTTGGCCCTAATTCACCTATAACGATTGATTTCTTCCAATCTCTCTTAGATTTGTATACCCAACATAAGTAAATGAAAACCTACTCAAATATCCTCAATAAAAAACCCTCAAACTCAAACCCTCTCCTCAAGAACTCATCAAACTCCAATAATAAAGATTGAAGAACAAAACTTCAAGAAAACTCATCAAGAACTTCAATACACAAATTTCATGGACGAATTTGATAAAGAAACTCATGATTGACGTGTGGGTGAACCAACCCATCACTATGAAAAGTTACATACCTCAAAGAACTAGGTTCTTGGCGAAATCTTGGATGAACGCTTGGAACCTTGAACTTTTTCTCCTCATGAACCTTCTCTCTAAAGCCCTAAACGTTTTGGGGATGAATGAAACTGATTCTAATCATTTTAGACCCTAAATTGGGTGTAATTCACGCTTAGACTAAGTGGGGGTAAGGAAAAGACTAAAATACCCCTCCTTAGTTCGGGTGAAAAGGCCCTATCGAGAGAGGCTGCACTCAAACGGTCATATCTACCTCATCCGAACTCAGATTTTAGCAAACTCGGTGGCGTTGGAAAGAGGACTCAAAAATCTTCGATTTGATACATCATGGGCCACCTAACTCATTATGTGCTAAAATTTATGGTCATTTGAAGTTGAACCAAAACTTAAAACAACTTACGGATGACTTGAATGAGTTTCTCTTCAGTTCTTTTTGGAACTCGAGGTGTTACATCTAGTGACCTTGACACCTAAGAAAATTTAAATTCTTCGATAAAATCTTACTCACAACGAAGAATGGTTCCATTCTTAGCTCAAAAAATTTTGGGGTGTTACATTTAATGAGAACCAAGTTCACCCAAAGAATATCGGAACAGGTTCAACCAGTAGGCTATTTATGGCTAGAGATTTAGTATAAGATATAGCAAAGGAGAGAATTCTATAAGGACTCTCCTTAAGAAAACTACATGCTATCATGTTGTTAATTGTATTCAAAGTAAGTTTATGAATTATTTAAAATTATTTTTCTCGTTGTTTCACTTTCATATCAGTATCTAAATCTTTTACTGAGGTTGTGAAGTTCAATACAGTTGTAAATTTCATAAGGTACATTTTTTTATGTTACATGATATTAGTGTAGTAATATGTAAAACTTCTTCTAGTTCATAATTAATTTGCTGGTGGTTGAAAAAATTAACCTACACCTTAATATCTTAGTTTTGTTTGGAAAAGTTGATAAGGATTTCGTAGAAGAAGTTTTGTAATGAACTCAAACCCGCTCACCCTCGTTTAATAAATTTTCATTAGTGATAATAGAGTTGCTTGACCTAATCAGTTGGTCTTGTTTAAATAACTGATATAGTTGTGGAAACATCATAAGGACATAAATCGTTCAACTCTTAGGAAATATTAAATAATAGTCCGGGGACTGGTTGCATATCGAAAACTCGAATATTTTTAATTCCATGAAAACCAACAAACAATACAACCCATTTTGATATTATTTATCTAACTACTGCTATTTGAGCTCTAATTATTCAAAATCTCTTCAATATTTATGGAATAGAAATTGACCCTTAAATTTGGTATTTGTCCCAGTAGTAGTTTATTTTACCCTTAATATAGATTTTTAAGAAATTAAACAAAATTAATTTGTTGAAATGCAAAATCATTACATAGCAATATACATGCATATTATTACCCTAGTTTGAAACCCAAAGACCACAAATTTAATTTAATTTATTATGTTGTAGTTTGAAAGTGTAAGAAAGTATACAACTATATTTATAATAGGAAAAGTTCCTTGAACATAAACCAAGTCATTAAATTCATGTCATCTATATAGATTTGATTTATAAAATTTTAAAAATTAGTAACATTAATAGGTATTAAAATAGATTTTTTTTCCTATTGAAAAAAGGTCGAAAGCTTCTAGTTTCACTCCATCCCTATCTCAGCTAAAAAATATAGATCCTCAATTAAAAAGATATTAGACTCAAATCAAACTGAAAAGTACCGATCCACCAATTAAAAAGAAACTAGACTCCAATCAAGTTGTAAAACACAGATCCATCAATTAAAAAGAAACTAGACTGAAATAAAGCTAAAAAATACAAATCCATCAATTAAAAAGAAACTAGACTCAAATCAAGTTGAAAAAACATAGATCCGTCAATTAATAAGAAACTAGACTCAAATCAAGCTAAAAAATACATATTCATCAATTAAAAGAAACTAGACTCAAATCAAGCTGAAAAATACAAATTCATCAATTAAAAAGAAAGTAGACTCAAATCAAGCTGAAAAAATACATATCCATCAATTAAAAGGAAACTAGACTCAAATCAAGCTGAAAAATACATATTCATCAATTAAAAAGAAACTAAACTCAAATAAAGCTGAAAACATAGATCCACCAATTAAAAAGAAACTAGACTCAAATCAAGTTGAAAAACACAAATTCATAAATTAAAAAGAAACTAGACTCAAATCAAGTTGAAAAACACAAATCCATCAATGAAAAAGATAGACTCAAATCAAGCTGAAAAACAGAGACCATCAATTAAAAAGAAACTAGACTCAAATCAAGATGAAAAACATAGATCCATTAATTAAAAAGAAACTAGACTCAAATCAAGCTGAAAATACAGATTCATCAATTAATAAGATACTAGGCTCAAATCAAGCTGAAAAAACACAAATTCATCAATTAAAAAGAAACTAGACTCAATTCAAACTGAAAAAACACAGAAACGTAAATTAAAAAGAAACTAGATTCAAATCAAGCTGAAAAATATAGATCCATCAATCAAAAAGAAACTAGACTCAAATCAAGCTGAAAAAATACATATCCATCAATTAAAAGAAACTAGACTCAAATCAAGCTGAAAAAATACATATCCATCAATTAAAATGAAACTAGACTTAAATCAAGCTGAAAAATACAGATCCATCAATTAAAAAGAAATTAGACTTAAATCAAGCTGAAAAAAATACAAATCCATCAATTAAAAAGAAACTACACTCAAATAAAGCTAAAAAAACACAAATCCATCAATTAAAAAGAAACTAGACTCAAATCAAGCTGGAAAAAAATACAAATCCATCAATTAAAAAGAAACTAAACTCAAATCAAGCTGAAACATACAGATCCATCAAGTAAAAAGAAACTAGACTCAAATCAAGCTGAAAAATACAGATCCATAACTTAAAAAGAAACTAGACTCAAATCAAGCTGAAAAAACACAAATCCATCCATTAAAAAGAAAATATACTGGAATCAAGCTGAAAAATAGAGATCCATTAATTAAAAAGAAACTAGACTTAAATCAAGCTGAAAAACACAGATTCATTAATTAAAAGGAAACTAGACTCAAATCAAGATGAAAAACACATATCTATCAATTAAAAAGAAACTAGACTCAAATCAAGTTGAAAAATATAGATCCATAAATTAAAAAGAAACTAGACTCAAAATAAGCTAAAAACACAAATCTATCAATTAAAAAGAAAATAGACTTGAATCAAGCTGAGAAATACAGATCCATCAATTAATAAACACTAGAATCAGATCAAACAAACAAGGAAGAGAAACACTAACATAGAGCTAACCAACATGCACCCAAAATGACAATCCTCTATAGACTCCTAGAGATACACAACAATCTTATTCACCGAACTAAACATCTAGATAGGAAAAAGGAATGGCCAGATGCATAATTTAATCCAGGGTTACAATTATGAAAATTAGTGAAGAAGAGAAGGAAACAAATCTTACTTCTACAAGCTGAGAAACAACGACGTACACCAAAGATGGCCATGATTTGATCACCCAAAGAAGAACATGAACCAGACTGATATTGTGGAACCTCATCACCATCGACTTATTCAATAGAGGGAGGAAGTTGAGAAACGAAATGTTGAACCCCCTATTAGAAACCCTAGCAATATAGTAGTCCATATAGCAATACGTCTTTTATTTTGGACCGGGTCATTTTACTCTAGACCTTTTTTTCTGTATTTTATATTCTTTATGTTTTTGCTCTTATGGACTTGCTAGAGCCCTAACAATTTTTTTTTTTAATTTTTAGTAAAAAACGAACCTGGTGTCCAACTCTATTGAAAAAAATAATGTGGAATCAATAGTTATTCCTAATTAGACAAAAAAATAGAAAAAGTAAAGTAATAAATATATTCATCTTTAAATGTAGTTCTAGATCATATTTTTTCAATAGGATATCTAGTCTACATTTTTATTCTCTTTATTAATAAACCTATTTTTATAAGAAAATTTGTAGAGATAAAATTTGTTTATGATTAAAATTAAATTATTATTAAGTATGAAAATATGTTACAAAGAAGAAAAATATATAGAATAAATTGAAACAAAAAATAACAAAATAATACTATGTTTGATCAATTAAAAATATTTTTTTTGTTAGAAGTGATTTTGTAAAAAGTATTTTTAGAAATTAAAAATTTATATTTATCTAATTAATTTAAAATTACTTTTATCAATATTGGAGCACTATTCTATGCTAGCCTATGTTCCAAAAGTGCTTCTAAGAAAATTACGAATTGGGTTTTATTGTTCTTAATCTTCATAATTTAGATAAATGAGGAAGACTCTGAAATACTCAAAAGTTAGCTAAAGAATTTTTAAGATCAACAATAGAAAATTTTAAAATGATTCAATGCTTTGTATAGGAAGTTCTAGGTCTTCATCAATTATTCAATCTAGAACGCTAGGTTTTTCCAATCTAGTAAAAAGTCTATTTAATTTAATGATACAAGATCTGGTTGAATAGAAAAAAGAGAATTAAAATCACTACTAATAAGGTACAAGTAGTAGTGAAATCTCTTGTAAATTGACTAAATTAAGGTGACACCCATGATCTCAGTAAATTAACTAAATTAAAGTGATACAAGATCTGATTGTGATGAATGAGTGCACTTTCAACCAGAGTGACACCCATGGTCTCAGTCATCTTCTTGATTCCCTCAATAAACTCTTGTGGATCCTTATTTACCTTAGAATCATAAAACTTTAGAGGTTTCATCCGAGTGAAATCTCAGACTCTACTTGCAGTTGTTTTCCAATTTGAACTGACTCGACCTTAACCTCTAGGTTGTCCTGAGCAGTCATAGATTGGGATAGCACTTGAAAACCAGCCAACTTAGCATGAAATACATGTTCAACCGAAGGGTCTGCTCGAGCTGAAGGTGCTTGTTGCTCTTTATTCATGTTCCTTTCGACGTAGTCTCTTCTAGGAAGCATGATGCCATAAACATGTAGATCACGATTTAGAATGAGATAATATAGAGTTTCATTCTATCTCACGGCTAAGAGTATGAAAGAGGTGAAATATTTCCTAAAAAGTTTCATAGCCTTCTATTCATAGATGTGGCGCGCTTCACAACCAGGAATAAGACACTACTTAACGCGGCTTTCGAACACCCTAAGACACTTCAATCTGATGCTTTGATACCAAGTTTGTCATGACCGGAGACTAAACCCTAGTCATAACACTATGCTTAGAGCCACAAGGGACCCCAAGCTAACCTTAGGTTTGGCATGACAATAATATTAACATAACAACAACTGAAGATAACTAAAATACTAATGTGGAAGCTAAAAGTGGAAAAGTTTATTAAAATAGATAGGCCAATATCTACAAAACATAAGTTGCATCTAAATTGATTGTCTGAAAGACTCTACTATAATGAGTTGCTAGGAAAAAACCCTAGCTAACTTTAAATATCTGAAACTAAAAGCATAATACTAAAGTTAAGATAAAGGTCGTCCTTGAAGGATGAGGACTCACCAACTCTGCTACTTCTGACTAGAGATCGTACTAACCACGAGCTGGAAAAAAACAATATAGCAAAAGGTATGTGGTTAGTACTTTGAATGTATTGTGTATGAGGGATAATGCTTGATATACATGAATATTAAACATGTTGAACTGTGAAAACATATTGATGCATTGACCAAGTAAATAATATGAAGTATAATAAATTTTGTATTGATATAACTGAATGTTTGTTCATGCAATGATACTTATAGACTGATTGTGCGAGATACTAAAACCAACATATAACAATGTAAGCTACCACATGGAGTTTGATGTATAATCCCCATCAAGGGCCTAATATACTTTGCAAAGGTATAAAGGTTGATATGAGCTAATAAAACCACTAAGCTAATGTCTATAAAGACTAAGGAGACGGACTCAACTGGGAGACCCCTTTAAATCCTTAGGTGGCACATAGTTCTGGTACTTAGGGATTTCTACTAAGAATCCAACATGTGTTGACTGTTGACTGTTGACTGTGAGCTTTCATTCGTAACTCTGCTCGGTGCTAAGTAAGACTCCCAACGGAAAACATGTAATTGACTGATACAGTAGTAGTATGATAATACTGAAATAATATTGATTTCTAATGATAATTGAGTAGCTCATGAATCATGATTTATAAATGATAATTACTGATAGTATCTTAAAGACACTTTATCTAAAACTATCTAAAATTATGAAACCTGAAAATCTGAAACATGCATATGAAAGAACATAATTTTGAGTCATGAAAATACCAATTAAAGCATGGAATTATAAGTAAAACATACAATTACAGACTTATCATAAAGAATAACTGAATTTCAGTAGAAGCCTATGAATCATAGAAACCCTAGGTTTTGTAGAATCATAAACATGGAAAGTGACAGTTTCTTTGGGACTCAATGGACGAGAGGATACCCATTGATGAAATCCCACATACTTGGAATGGAAGATCTGGCTTGAATTTCTTCAATGGAGACTTGAAGTATGGAACCCTAGTTCTTGCTTGAGAGGAAACTTGAGAGAGAAAATCTGATTTGGGGAGTTGTGCATGAGAAGGGAGGATTCAGGTCACTAATTTCCCTTAATCCAACTTAGAATAGGTTAAAAGGAGAAATTATAGGGATTAAATAAGTGGGAAAAGACCAAAATGATCCTTTCTAAAAAACTGACGGTAGGTTCTCTGATGGACATCTATGGTTTGTGGTTTTATCTACAATGTGGTTCCATCTACGGACCATAGATCCCTGTCCGTAGAAATCACAGTGAAATACTAAGTTTCTAAATTTTGATTCTACGATACCCTTCTATGGACAGTAGTCCCAACTACGACTCGTAAATGATGTTCCTATGAATCAAGTTGAAGTAGAGTTTCTGAAGTCAATCTCTGACTCAAGTCTTCGATGCGTAAAACAATTTATGACCCATAAACTTGTCTCGTAAATCTCAAACCAAATTTTTCCTATTTCTGAAATCTCATCTACGGTTCAGAGATCCATTTACGGCCCGTAGATGGTGTTCGTAAATTCTAAAAATATGCAGACATAGAATAAACTCAGAAAAGTTATGAGCTAGAAAATTCTCAGGTGTTACAAATACATTTAAGTTATTAAATACTAAAACATAATTTTGTCAAGAAAAAAATACATTCTTACTAAACCCTTAAAAGGAAAGGAAAAAAGAGACAAAAGTATATTGTTGTCTTGACTCAAGAAGGAAAAATAATAATTAAATAGGTCAAATAAAAATAATTTGTATGGTCAACACTAAAATTGCTCATTTTCCTAATATAAACAAGCTTCAAGGGGAAAGTGAACACCACATTAGATCTTAAATTAACAAATTTACCAAAAGAGTTGTGTTTATCTTATAAATCCAGCTCTATATATAGAGTAGTTTCTTGTATCTCCTCACTCTTATGTATGAATAAAATAAAACTCAAATTATTGAAGGAATAAGTAATCTAATGGCAACTCCTTTTAATAGTATGATAGATGAAGTTCGTGTGATGCTTGTAGATCATGACAAAGAGAATGTTACTGAGATGGTTGGTTTGCTTAAGTCTTTTAAATATAAAGGTGACGCCTCTAAAAATGTTATATAAATCTTATAACCTCTTTTTCTATATCACTAAATTCTATGTCATTTTTCATAGGAGTTTAATTGATATGATGCTTAAGTTTGTGGGGGTAATGGGACCTTAGTATAGTATAAGTGTGTCTCTGGGATTTCGGGCATAGGTTGGGGGGTACTTATGCATTTTTCCTTTAAATTACTCCAAAAAAAATTGAAGGTGGAGATCTCTAATTTTATAAATCTATCATTTTAGAAAAAATAAATTCACTAGGGTGGTGGAGGCACCATATTAGAGTAACGGAAGGGAATAGAAAGAGTAAGAGAAGGACATGATAAGAGCTAATCTTGCTGTCAATATCATTTAAGATTAAAAAAAAATTGTATTTTATTGGTGTAGATAAAAAAGTGGGGAGACATATTTTTTGTGAAAAAAAAACATTTTCTTTAAAGAAGTTATTGTTAATTTTTTTTTAATATACACCTATTACTTCATTCTTTTGGTTGCACGTGCACCTCAAGTTTTTAAATATTTTAATCTTATTAAGTTTTTTCTTAATCGGAACGGACTAAATTTGAGTCTACTTTAATGACTACTTTTCAAATATCATTTTTAATTTTGTCTCAACCTTAATAGCTATTCAATTACTTCTCCAACTTTAATTTGTGAAGACAACGAACAATTTTTAAAATTCTTGAAAAAAGTGAATAAATGTTATAATTATCTTAGTGTACCCGAAATCTAACTTAAACAGTATTTCTCTTGAACCATTTTACACCACAAAAAAGGTATATAACAGGTAATTTGGGCAGCCAAACCCCCATCAATTTGGGTGGGTTGGGGGGGGGGGGGGAGATGTATAGCTTAAGTGTGTTTTTATGACTTTTTCTTATTTGCTTTTGTATGGTTTCTCAATTA
>JAJOOH010021045.1:0-18889 GCA_029582605.1 Solanum gracilifrons | reverse complement strand
GGTGATATTATGACTTACTTGATGTTTATGCTTGTCTTGTATGTCTTTTATGCAACTGTTCATGATACTTCAAAAAGTGGCATAATGCATGGTTTCTAACCAAAATGTCCCTTTTAAAGCATGTTTTGCATGGTCATCATACTTAGTACATTTTGTGTACTAACCCATATTCTTTTGTTTTTACTATAAGTGTAGGTTCCGACAAGTGATCCCTCCTAGCTAGTTTGAAGTGTTGGATTGCTTTCCTCCAAGACTTGGTATGTCCTCATGGATTCGAGGATAAGAATTTTAAGTTCTTTTGTTCATGTAACAGACACTTTTAGTGTTGTTTCGATTGTAAAGGGTTGTGTCCCTACTTATGTTTTGTGATTGTGTCTAAGATGGCCATGTGAGACTTAGACTTCCGCTGTGTGTTTTTAAAGTTGTTTCATTAAAGTTTGAATGTGTGGATGTAAATAAGTTTTTTATTCCGCACTGTTATCATTATTGAATGCAATGAATGACTATGTGGTTTGTATAAGACCCCTTCGGGGTCGAGTACGCCTTGTTACGACTTGGGGGTGCTCCCGGGTCGTGACATCCTTGCATGAAATTCAGACCCTAGTTGTGTAGATTCGTTTAGTTCATGAATTACAGTTGCCAGGCCAGTTTATACAGTTATACATGCATGAGTTCCAAATGTTTCATTTTCAGAAAAATAATGTTGCATTTTCAGTTAGCATGTTAGAAAAATGAGCTATCCATTATGTTTCAGTTACGTTCTATTGTACATTTATTCCGTTGGAAGTAGGCTTAATACCGTGTCGGACTAGGGTCAGTCACCCTCATAGTCCCACAACTACGTGCCCCATAGGTTTGTAAGTCCCCTCTGTGGGCATCATATTTAGTGATCACGCCAATAATGCCTCTATACCCTTTGCAAGGTATATTGGGTCCTCTCGATGGGGCATACATATCGGACTCCACATTTATCTCATGTGGTTTTATGTCGGTTATTAGTAGCTCCCACAGTTAGATTCTAGTGCTTTTGATCCGGTTCCCAGTTATATTCAGTATTCAATTTCAGTAGGTTATGTACTTGGTCATTGCATTCAGTTCAGTTCATTTCCGTATATTTTAGTATTTCTATCATTTTCAGATTATATCATTGCTCAGTATGCATTGTTCAGTTATGTATATTTTGTGCAGCTTTATCCTATCCTGCATGCTCAATACCTTTCAAGTACTGAAACATACTCTGCGCTACATCTTCTCGTGATGTAGGTTTAGGTCCTTAGCATTCAGATCACGCTTAGGTCGGTTCCCGATCTCCAGTTCAGCAACATCAGTGGTGATTCATGATTCTTCGAGGAGGATAGACATGTTATTTACCTTCGGTCTTTCATTTTAGTTTCACAATTTGCTAGAGTTAGATAGGGGCATGTCCCATCATATCTAGTTTGTTAGAGGCTTATTTCAGACATAGTACTAGATTCAATTTTAGTTTTGAGTTTGATCCTCCAGTTGTTTTTAACCTCACAGTCTTTAATATATTTAGACAGGATTGTGTATTCCCATCATTTCAGTAATCTCATGATTTAACTTCCGCATTAGTTTATGTCACGACCCAGGGGTACCCCTTAGATGTAACAAGGTACATAGAACACTGAAAGGCACCATGTAAGCCACTTAGCATATCATAACATAAGCATCAAACAATAAAGAGAAGAAAACACATTTAAAGTTGAAAATTTTCATAAAAGAAAGAAGAAGACTAAACTTGTCTCAATACAACCATCTATTACAATAGTTCAAATAAAAAGGGACACAACCCATACTACATAGTCTGAAAATGAAATACTAGAAATGAAACTACAAGTGACGCATCCGTCCTTGAATCATGAGGACTCACCACAAGCTAGGAGAATAGTCGAATCCAAGCTTGAACCAAATGATGACCGCCTTAAGAACCGGACCCTACACTTGGGAATTTAGTACAAAAATGCACTAAGTATGATAGCCATGCATAAAAACCTTGAAATTCTTTTTACTAAAAGGGACATTTTAGTTGAATGAATGCAATTTACTAAGTTAAAGCATAATTTTGAAGATAATGGAGAAACATAAGTCATAAGCATATTCATTACATAAATCATCATATCATAAGAGAAACATACCATAAGTACCCTCAAAGCATACTTGCGCAATGCATGAATAAGATCCCATAATCCCACCCATTCTAAGTAACAACTTAAAGCACCATCCAACCTCACACCAAACTCGAACGCACACGCGTTAGGCTCTAGTTTCACTAGTTCATTTTTAGGGTCGTTACATAATCCCCCACTTAGAAACATTCGTCCTCGAATGACACTTTAAAAACATTAAGGGGTAACGACTCAAAACTAACAGCCCATAATCATGCATGCAACATAAATATAAATGCATAAACATAGGAGAAAACATACATTCCACATCAACAAGCTCAAACAAACTTCATGCAACTTAAGCAAGTAGGAGCTACATCTACAAACTTATCATGCATCAAAACAACACATTTCTCATTTCGTTGGAGGAACTTCCTTCTCCAAGTAACATCATTCTCATTACCACATCATTAAGCACATTATGCAATTACTCTCAAAAGCACAATTAGGCATGTTCAACATTTAACCTCATGAAGCATATAGACATCTCAAACTAAATGCACATTAACATGACGAACATAAATCATGAAAACTCATTTTCTCATTTAAAAAAGAATTCAACTAGAACATGCATAACATAAGGAGACCATGGAAACACAATTTCACACATGACTCCAAAACATGAATCAAGCTACAAGGGACTCTTGGTCTCAAGCTTGAATAGGAATAGAAAGAAGAGATAAGGATATCAACACTCTCACAACCTTACTACCCCCACTTAGGAGAAAACCCCACTAGAGCTAACATGAAAAACAACATAGGAACCTCAACACAACAAAAGGGAACTATAACTTACTAGTACCTTCATCCGGATTTGCTCCTTTGTCCTTGTTAGATTGAAGAGCATAGAAGCGACTATTCTTTGTAGCATTAGGATTCGGGCCACCAAAAGAAGCTTGCTTATCCTCCCTTCCTTTTGCAAATAGTGTTGGGAAATCTCTCATATAATGCCCCTTCTTTCCACACCCAAAGCACCCATCCGTGCCGGCAAGGCACTTACCCAAATGTTGCTTTCCACACTTTGCAAATCTAGGCCTCTCAAAAACAAAACCACTTTCATTCCCTCCTTGAGGTTTACGGTTAGACACCCTATCATTGTTAACCATTGGGGACTCTTGGTTGTATAACCACTTTTTGAACCTTGGTTTACCTTGTTCTTCGGGCCTAGCCCATTTTGCCTCCTTATTCACTTTCTTAAGTTTTGTCTACTCAATTTGTTGAGCTTTTATCATGTGCCTTGAAATATCCATATCTTGATGGAGCATTGTCGTATGACATTCTTCTTCCACCAAACCGGACATTCCCATCACAAACTTATTCATTCTAGCCTTAGAATTTGCCACTAAGGTTGGAGCATATTTGGAGAGTTGGGTGAATTTGAGAGAGTACTCCTTCACACTCATACCCCCTTGACGAAGGTTCATTAATTCTACCAACTTTTGTTCCCTCAACTGTAAGGGGAAAAACCTATCAAGGAATGCTTCCTTGAACACATCCCAATTTATGGGACCCGCTCATATTGGCCTCTCACCATTCCATTGTTCATACCAAATTTGAGCCACATCTTTTAGTTGGTAGGCGGCTAGCTCCGCTTCTCCTCTGAAGGCACCTCAATGTACTAAGTGTCTTGCTAACCTCATTAACAAACCTTTTGGGATCTTCTTCTACTTTGGAACCTAGAAATTCGTGGGGACTCATTCTTTAGAAATCCCTCAATCTCGAAGCCATAGAACCTCCATTAGCATTTACCCTAGGCCCCACATCTCTATTAGCTTGGCACGTCATCGCTTGAGCCTCAGTAGTTACGGCTTGAGCCATTATCAATAAAACCGACCTAACTACCTTATTGGTCATAGCTAGGGGATCCAACGAAACTTGATTGCCTTGGTTACCTAGAGGAACTTAGTCACCTTGAGGACCTTGGGGAGGAACTTCCCCATCCACATTCTCCTCCTCCGCCCTCCTTGGGTTATCCCTTGTATTCCTATCCTATAAACACAAGAGAAGGATTCAGAAGAGAACACTTACAAATCTAAAACTCTAAGGCATGACTTTGAGAATATGAAATAAGTGTAACTCCTAACGTCTTATAGCCTCTCGCTCATAGATGTGTTGCTACTCACACCGATGAACAAGACTCTACTAGACGTGGCTTGTGAGACATCAATCCTAAAAAAAAAAACCATTCCCAAAACCCTATGCTCTGATACTATGTTTGTCACGATCCGATAGCACCCCCCTTATTCGTAACACGGCGTACTCGACCCTGAAGGGGTCTTATACAAGCCTCATAACATTCATTCATCGCATAGGTAATAAAAATAGTACGGAATTAAAACTTTTTATTCAATAACCATACAATCTATCATTTCAAAAGTATTTAAACACAAGCGGAAGTCTAACGTCTCACATGGCCATCTTAGACAAACTTTAATAAGATAGGGTCACGGCCCTTTACAATCTAAGTCTTCACAATAGTCTTAAAACATAAGAAAAACTAGGGATATAAAGTATTTGACCTCAATCTATGAGGACATATCAAAGATGTATTGAGAGAACTCTAATCCCAAGTTTCACTAGAGAATGCAATCACTTGTCGAAACCTACACTTATAGTAAAAATAAGAAAATATGGGTTACCACACAAAAATGTACTAAGTATGATGACCATGCAAAAACATGCTTTAAAAGGGGACATTTTTGTTGGAAACCATGCATTATGACACTTTTTAGAAATATCACGAACAATAACATAAGAGACATCAAATACCAATAAAATCACCATACAAGTCATAACATCTCATTTAAGCAATATCAACATGTAACATCTTTACCTTCACGTTTAGCCTTCACCTCAAGTAACCCTCATGCTATACCTTGTGCAATGTATGGATAGCGTCCCATACCACCATACAAGCTAAGGCACCACATTAAGGTTGCCAAAAGTTAACTTACCATTCCTTTCTTTTCACCTTTGGACAATATCCACACATAAGAGACGTAATATTTCATAAAACATGACAAGGGAAAATAACTCATAATATAACCCAAGTATAGCATGCATCATCACATCAAGCATTTAAGATTCCACATTCTTCATTTGATTCATTTAGGACACATTCACACTTATTCAATAAGACTTAGAGAACTCACTATAGCCCTCTTGAAGCCTACTCGTGCAATGTATGGATAGCATCCCATACTACTACCCACACTTTATAGAACTCCTCAAGAAACTACAATGCACATCTCACATGATGGGAATAAGCGTTTAACCGACATAGACCATGAGAGCTAGGTCATGGAATTCGGTGTCATGAAACCCCACACCGTAGAAGGTGGTCAACTTGCCTTAGGAAGACCAGTATTTAGCTTAAGTGGAGCCACTAGCTATCCTATGTGGGCATATAGTTATCGGACAAGGAGGTTGGTACAAGAGACTTTGCCTCAACTCATGGATGAGCATCCACCCCGAGAGATTGCTACTAGATACCCCGCCTCAACTCATGGAGGAGTATCTATCTCATTCAGTAACCTTTCGGTACTTAGCCTACATTCCCATAGAGTAGTTAACATTCATTACATTAAGGGATAAGAGATTGTTACTAGACACCCCACCTCAACTCATGGATGAGCCATCCCAAGAGTTTGTTACTAGATACCCCTGCCTCAATTCATAGATAAGTATCCATCCCATTCCACATTCATTGGATAGCTCATAGATTCAAAGATGAGAAAAACCTTTCAACTAACGCTCTTAAATTATCTAAATAAACCCAAAATAACCATTTACGCACTTTAAAAGACTTGGGGTGAATTTACCAATTTACCCCCAAGTTGGCCGAACTAAAAAACCAAATTGCAAGTCAAATCCACTGGTCACCATCCACGGACCGTGGATGGATTGACGGGACCGTACTATCCCTTCGTGGTTTGGATTAGAGACCCTCATTTGGGGGTCTTGACCTACGTAGAACATCCACGGGGAGTGGATGGACCTACGGGGCATGAACCCCTTTCGTAGGTCACCCCCTTTTGGCTAACTTTGGTGATTTCAGGCAGCCTTGGGGTTAGACTTAGGGTCCTCCTCAAGGACCCTTATGGTGGTCCATGGGGAGTCGTACCTTAACAATGAACCCCTAAACATGTCAACCATACCTCAGAACAACGAAAAGCAACATCGAACCTCACACCAAACTCAAACGCACATGCGTTAGGCTCTAGTTTCACTAGTTCGTTTTTAGGGTCGTTACAAAATTCCAAGACCCACTTTCAAAATCCTCCAAAATTATACAATTCAAACTCAAAAATCAAGAGAAAACTCTAAGTCTAGGATGGGAACTGTAATATCTAGGAGAGAACTCCACAAAATTATATTTCAAATCCAATTTGTAGTTTCCCAAAATTGATCCTGAAAGTCCACTCAGCGGATTAAGTCGCGCCACGCCGAACCAATCAGTGATCCACCGAGTGTCCTCTTCCATCTCCATTTTGCATTGGCCTTCAACATCTCAAGTCCTGTAACTTTAGGCGATCCAATTTTTTCGTGGAACTAATTGGCGATTCGCCGAGAGACTGTTTCTATCGCTGACATGGTTCTTCCTTAGGGTTGGCATGCTGGAACTTTGGGGGGGATGAAGAGCCACTTGGCAGTGCGCTAGTGGTCTTGGCGATTTCCGAGATTACTCTTTCTTCACTTCTTCAGCACTTCTGTTCCTTTTTGTCTGGTTATGTCCTTGCCTTGCTCTTTAGCCTTCATAGCTGTAAATCAACACTTTCACATCATTTTAGAGCATAAAATAGGCATTTGAGGAAACTAATACTATCAAAACAAAGCCTTACATGATTCCAAATCTCGGACTCATCATACTAGAACTGCTAAATCACAGTAAATATCCAAAGTTTTAGAAACCCTAGGTCTAAATAAGATATAGAGAATGAAGGAACTGGCTGAATTCTAGGGACCTAGTGGATGAAAGGAACCCACTAATGAAATCCTACATACGTGGTGATGAAATTTACAGAGAAATTATTTGGATTTTGGGGTTGAACTTTGACTAACACTGTTGCTTCTTCTTGCGAGGTTTGGTCGACTTTTCCTTTTTCTTTTTGCTCCATGTTTGGATGATTTTTTGAGAATGAGGGTTTTGGTAAGTCTGACTGTGTTATTAGGCTTAGACTGTGTAAAATGACGTAGTATAGGCATTAGACAACTTAGTTTAAGGTCTCCAACGCATAGGATAAAGACCTACATGACCCTAACTTAAAAGCTTATGAAGGCCATACATGGAGGGACCTACAGACTGTCATTTGGAGTAGCAAAAGTCGAGTGCGGTCATGATTCGTGATCTGCCCAATAGATCTTCACTAAAACGAGCATAACTTTTTTACTCATAGGTGAGATTTTAGCAAACTTGGTGGGTTGGAAAGAGGATTCAGTTATATTTAATTTGATAGGTGATGGGCCACCTAAGTTATTTTGTTCAAAAAGATATGACCATTTGAAGTTGACCCAACAACCAATTCCTACCAATTGGCTGATGAACCTCACCTACAGTAATACTTATGGTCTGTAGGTCCAACCATGGACTGTATTGGTGGATCATGGGTGGGATCAGAGACCATCAACATTTGGGCCTTAACGACGGAACCCCACCTATGGTCCGTGGTTCTACCTACGGTCCATGGATGGTTCCGTCGGTACTGGCACCAGTTTTTCTGAAAAAATAGGATTTTCTTCATTTTGAGGTCTGAGGTGTTACAATGCAACTCTTCACCACCCCTGAGAAGGCATATAGTTTGATCCATAGTCATGATATCATATTATACCCCCGACAAGGTATAGATTGGGCCGTTGCAACGTGTGGCGGGACGCTGTTACATTGTTAGGCTCATAAATGGTTATCGGTTAGAGAAACTCCTCACAAGTAAAGTATATTACGAGTTATAGTGTATTTTTATATATCACTTATTATGTTGATTTTAGAGATTAGAAAGTATTTTCTAAAGCTTTAAATGATTTAAATCCTTTATTTCTTAATATTCAGGTTGAGTACATTATTGTCTATTGCAGTCCTTTCTACAGTTTATTTGTTATCCAGCTATATTATATACTCGTACATTCAATGTACTGATGTCATTCGACCTACATATTTTAATGATGCATATATTGGTTCTTAGGATCGTCAACAAGAATCCGTTGAAAATACTTATTCTGCTCGCTAGTTTTTGAGTAAGACCTCCTAGCTTTTTAAGGACTCCGTTTATAATGGGTTGTTACTAGTAGTTCTCTTCAGGAGTCGCAGGTCTTATCCCAACACTCATCTTAGTATAGATTAGAGTCTTCATAGATAGACAGTTTTGGAATGTTTTTCAATTTAAGATATTTTATTTAAAACTTATGTTTCATACTCAGTATATCCAGCGAAGTTTTGTGATTCAGTAAACTATTTTTAAACGTTTCTTTCAATTTGATGCTTATGTATGCTTGAGTCAGTGTTCCACTTGTAGTCAGCAAGGATGGGGGTTTGTTCGGGGGCTAGGAATGGTTTTCGAGTGCCGGCCACGTCCAGGGTGTATTCTCGGTTCGTGATAAACTTGGTATTAGAGAACAGAGTTCAAGTGTCCTAGGGTGTCTATGAAGTTGTTTCAATAGGATCTTGTTTATACTTGTGAGGGCCCCACTTCTATAAATGAGGGACTACAAACTTTTAAGAAAAGTTTCCCTTTTTAGATACTCTAAATCGTGTTGTACAACCATGTCATAAGGAATTAATGAATCCAAAAACAAAAGATAATAGTAATCCATTTCATAGAAGCTCACATTCCATATTAAACTTTGATTATTAAAGAGTTTTGTTGTTCCAATGCTAGCCATTGTTTCTGAGCTGACATAGGGAAACGTGAGAGTATAAGGACAAAGGTAGTACATTGAATCAGTCAGAAGTAAATCACTACAAGAGTCAATGATTTATTGTTTATTATTGTCCTAAAATTTATATGTTAAGTGCTTCATTTATATGTTTTGGAATTTGTATTCTTATAAATGAAAAAAATTACCTCATCCCATTCATCATACTTTCTATGTTTTTCCTCTCCACATCCTTAACAAAACATGAACAAAAAGATATTTTGAATATTCAATCCTTATTTATTAGTTTGTCAAAATGGAATACTTTTTTTCCGTTTCAACATTGTTTGTCTAGTTTTGACTTGACGCTGAGTTTAACCAAATAAATAAGATTTTTAACTCTTGTAATCTTAAATTGACGATATAAAAAAAGTACCAGAATATTCTTTGATCTTGTGATTTAAAATATTTCACATGGAAAATCAAAATTATATCGTTGTTATAAAAGGAAAAAAGACATACCCCCCGTGTCCAACAACAATTGTCTACTATTGACTTTGCGCACTTGTTAAAAATATATAAATAGAAGGGTAATTTTAAGGTATTGCCCTTCAAATATAATTAATACAATATCTTGAAAAATATAATAGAGAAATTACTCTAATTAATAAGAAGGATAAAGTAGGAACTAAGTTCAAATTATCCATTAATTTCATAAAGTGGACAAGTATAGTTGGATAGAGGGAGTATTTTAAAAATGAACTAAAGAGGATTATAAGACAAACACATTGAGAACTATAGAGTAATACTCTTTTTCCACCTCACTAGCTTACTGGAAAAACATATGAAAAATAAATTCTCATAAAAATATTGGGAATAATTGACTATTGAACATTATTCTTTTCTTATTGATTTAATCAAAATATTCGTGGAAATAGTCATTGAACATTTTTCAATGTGAAATTTTAATGTAGAATCAATCGATAACCCTTTAAAGGCGACGCTAACTTTCACTTAAATATATTAAGTACACCTCAAGTAGATCGCCACTGTGTTATTATGACAGTTTTGGTTGATATGACACATTCTTCTTCAGTCTTTATCCCTACCACCTACTCCACCTTCTATTATAACCCTACCACCTACTCCACCTTCTATCATGGAAAAATCTTTAGAAAAAATCTACCATACATGAAAGAAAAAAAATTCAAGAATAAAAACACTAATTTTGGAAAACATGACAACAACCTAATTGCAAACAACTAAGATACCAAGTCATTCTAAAGTCAAAGCCTACCAGGTAAAAATAAAACAGTAGCAGAGAACAAAATATAGTAAAAAAATAACCTACCTGGACCCCCATAAGCCCCGAAGGTACAAAAACCAAACTTAACCCAACTAGCCCCCATAAAACATAGGCTACAAATAATAAACAAGTCTACTGGTGATATGCAATGCATATGAATGCAGGGTGAGCACAAGAACCGTCACTAACAATCCAAACCTCTAATCAGATGTAACAACCTCGAACTCCAAAACATCATGCTTAGACTGGGAATAGCAGCCTCGAACTGTCAACATCAGCCTCGAACTGGAAAAAAATAGCCTCGAACCATGAGCATCAACATCGAACTATAAGAAATTGCATCAAACCATGAATAACCATAATTGTGCCACCTACCTAGAAAGTAAACTCACAGGGAACCAGCAAGACAAAAAACATGCATGTAAAGGTGTCGATGCGCCAATTAGTTAAGTAAAAATTGAAAAATCCGAGATGCCTCTAATATCTCAAGTATAAAATTGAGGACATCCCTGAAACCTTGTAATTTTAAAAATCAATTAGTCAAATGATCCATATGGTACGACTCTTGTTAAAGCCATTTTAGAATAAAAATCGAGTAAAATAGTATCTCATCATAAATGATAAATATGCCAATGCATGGGCCGGGATGGTACCATAAATCCGTGAGAATAAGACAACAATGCAATGCAATGCATGCCATAACCAGCACTCAAACAAATTACTAAAAATAAAATAATTATATATGCAATGAAAGAACAATACTAAAGCAAAGATTACTAACCAGGGTTCCAACTGGTTATCACCTATGGCCTTGGGCCAAATAGTATAATTATAAACTCACTAAGGATATCACATGCCCACCACTAATAACCAAGAAAATGGATCAAGAAGAGAATTCAAATCAATAAAAGGGGATAAAACTCATGGGACGACCCCCTACCCCAATTACACCGCTCAAGTCCCAGACTATGAACAAATAGGACCAACCCAAGGTAATGATGAGCCACCGAAGTCACATAATCATCGCAAGGTTCAAGCCAAAAAACAAGCCCTAAAGGGAAAAAACTATAACTACGAGGAGATTAAACACAACTTAAAGAATCTAATGTCCAGCCTATTCTAAGGCAACCATGAATTAACCCTAACAGGGATAAGCAAGATCTTTTTTTCCACAAGCGAAGTCATAGCTTAAACTATGGATCCAAACACTCACAATAAACCTATCGTTCCTACAGAATCAAGGTGGAATGACAAGAGGAAATGTAAATACCCAAAAAACAACATCCAAAATTATATGAAATCAATACTAGGCATTATCTAAGAAGCTCAATCATGAAAGCAGACGGAAGGCAACCTCAAAGACTAACACGAACGCTTCAAATTCACAAGCTCACACCAAGTTAGAACTTTCAATATTTTTGCATTCCATTAGTATTTTGGTTGTAGATTGGTGCTCAGACTTTGGATTTCATTGCCATCTAGCATTTCAAAGTATTTTAATCGGCAGAAAAGGTTGGTTTTTCAAAAACCCCTAATTTATTTTATCAAATTTGTACCCATTTGTATGATCTTCTCTTAGTGATGTGTGTTGGGATTCTCTGGTTGTGCTAGGATGATTGTTGCTTGTTCTTAAATTCGAATATCTTGGCTGTTTTGAGTATATTGTCAAAATTCCCGTAAAAGTGTGTGTTAAAATGAATTAAATCTTCGTGGGTTGTACTTGTTTGTCGTTTAGTTTGATTGGGTGAAGTCTGAGTAGCCCGTGTTTGCGCTAAATGACATAAATTGCTCAATGATAGAACGGGTGACACCATTCTAAAGGGCAACTGTCGTCAAATGGCCAATTTTGGCAAAACCGGGAGAAGTCCGAGTATTTCGTGGTGATGGGTGCTATGGCTCTAGATCTAATTTGAGCATTGCATTGTTTGATTTTGTTATTGAGGGTTGATGGGTTAAATTTGAGAAGTTGGGTTGAAAATAGGCACGTTGGGTCGTTTAGCAAGCTGGGTCGAGCTCGCCGAACCACTCGGTGGTTCGCCCAATGTCCCCATATCTCCTTTAAATTCTTCCTTTATGTGTTGTTAGATTCTGTAACTTTTGGTGAGAAGCATGAGGTTGCAGAAGGCACTCAAGGACTCACCGAAATACTTCCTGATCGCCCTTTGGCTGCACCCCTAAACATTTTATGCACTGTAACTTTTGGTGAACTATCCCTTACTCGCCAAATGCAATCGAAAATTCACCTCAAGGCCTTTCATATTGCTAACTTGCCATAATATTTGAGCCAACCCTTTCGGCGAGCCCGATGCAGCTCGCCAAGGCGATTTGGCAACTCGCCTAGTAGCTCGGCCAGTCTTTCTGCAACTGCTTTTCATGAGATTGATTAAGTTATTCTTAACTTTTTCATAGACGATACACCCCGAAAATAGAGCACGGGGTATCACTATAAATGAAGGGGGTTCAAATCCTGCAAAAAGAGGAAGGCAAGAACCTTCACCAGGTGACAAAGGAAAGGGAAAAAGGCCCATGATTGAAAAAACCACTGCTAGATCCCAGGCTGACTTATCTGATCCTGAAGACGATCAACCTTTGATTTCTTAAAGGGATGTGCTCTGGGTTAGATCTCAACCCACATCCAGTAGAGTTACCTTAGCTGCCACTCCTCCTGCAATAGAATTAGTGCCAGCTCTGGCACCTCCTGTGACCCCTGTATTCATTGTCATATCTCCTCCCATGCTCTTGAACAGATTGAAAGGAGATCGTTTACGAACTATATTCAAGGAGAAGTTACTTTCGACAGAAGGCTTGGAAGGAAAGTATCCATATGTGAGGGAGACCATTCACTTTCACAGATTCGAGCAGTTCACCAGCCTCGAGGCCCCTATATTCCCTCTTGGGTTCGTGAGTTCTACATAGCTTATGGTGATCTGGTTTCCAAGAGTAAAAAGAAGGCCAGTGAGTTCAGACCGGTAAAGACGGTCATGGTCCGAGGCAAGGAGATTGGGTGCAACAGTGAGTACATTAACGTTTTCCTAGGTAGAGATCTGCATTCTACACACCCATATGATGGATTTCCTGTTGCTCAATCCTTGGATGATCTGAAGGGATGGCTGGCACCTCTGATTTCTGATACCACTCTAAGGTGGATCAAAGCGGGCACCCCTATTGAGAAGAGGGATTTTAGTATTGTTGCACGGTTTTGGTTTTGCTTTATCAGCAGCACTATTATGCCATCCCAGAACGAGTCTGTCCTCCGCCATCCTAAGGAGGCCTGCCTGGGGTCGATCATATCCAGGAGGCGCATTGACCTAGGACTTCTAATTTCACAGGAGATGGCCATAAGAGACCAGCAGAGACAAACTTCTCTGCCTTTCTTGGTCCTGATCACTAAGTTATGCCGGCGAGCTGGAGTGCCCCGAGATGCTGCTAGAGATTTTGAGGTCACCCCATCCTCCTCCACTGACATATGGCACATTGAGGCCAAGTATACTAGAGAATAAGTTGACAGGAGGAGGACAACCTTTACAGATACGTCCCCAGAGTTGGACGTTGATGCGATTCTTACAGAGGAATCTTAGCCTTCTAAGACCTCAGGGTAGGCAGGTACTTGTACCTCTTCTACTCCTACATAGGTTCCAGGAACTTCCCCTTCATCCCAGCCGGCCAAGATTACCCAGGCAATGATCCTGAATATGGGGCATCTAGCCCATTCAGCTGACGTGAGGGCGACTCAGTTAGAGATATTTGTTCCCTTCATGTTTGAAGCAGCCATTTCAACTGCGTTAACTCCCCTCCAGACATCTATTGACGCCCTCGTCACGAGGGTTGTAGCTTGTGGGAACAGACAGGGGAGGCCTCAATGGTCACGACTTTGAAAGCCGAGGTTACAAAATTGAAGAAGGACGTAGACTATCTGAAGTTTACCGAATTCACGTCATTGATTCAGGTTGTAGATGATGTGGATCACCCTGAGACCTCAGGGATTCCTCGGGCTACCACCGTAGATGAACCTAGGGAGAAAACAACAAATGATGAGCCAGATGTAGAGACTGATGAGGAGCGGATAGCGGTGCACGGTGATGCGGTGTTTAATTATCTAGCCGATCTAGAGAATTCCATGTACGAGGCTGCATGCCAGATATCATTGAGAGACACCGCCATGGGTGGATCCAGTGGAGCTGGTCCTTTATAGGTGACAATGGGCATTAAAGCCCAAGTCTAGATTGATACCTCGGGCATTGATGCCCTGATTCAGACTGCTGCACTGGGCACTGATGCACATATAGATGGAGCAACTGTTTAGACATGATCCTTTCTCTACCTCCCTCTCTATCTTGATTTTTGTCAGTTTTTTGATACTTTACTTCATTTGCATTTGAGGAAAAATGACTTTTATTTGTGGTGGGGTGAGGCCCTCCATTTGCTTTTGTGTGAATATTGATGTTTGGTGTTTTGTTTATATATTTGGGTCATTATGCTTAAAATGTTGTTCTACACTAATTTTTGTGGATGTTTGAGCTTGTGGCTCCTTTTGTTTTAATCGTAAATGATTTTGACCCTTTCCAACAAAAATTGCCCACTCTTGTATGTACTTGAATGTGGCTGTTCTTTAGCAAATTTGAGTAACGGTTATGATCAATATTGATGACTCAAATAGTGCTCATAATCTAACGAACATGAATGTGCAGCTACGATGAGACCAAGTAAAGTTACATAGATAATATGTGAACTCTTTGCATCACTTTTTGACTAGCCAAGTATCAAATTGATTCTCTTGTGATGAACGTTGAACACTAGTGAAAGTGTGAAGTCTTGTTTGACTTTGGTGTCAATGCCTTGTGTGATGAGATTACAGGGAACCATGCATGATAACACCTAGAATTTACCCCGCTGGTCCGATCGCCTAAGTAAGGTTATCTTTTGATATGATCTTAGGCAACTTCAATGAGTGTGAGCCAATTTGACATTACTGTTTTGTGGCCTACCTTGTGAGTGTGTGAACCTCTTTTGAACACCCCTTGAGCCTTATCCTTCCTTCAAAGAAACTTGATAAAAGAATGACCTTTCTTAATCCACTACCTATAATCCTCTTGATTTGTGGTTGATTGAATAGCCATCTTACGCCAAAAGCCTAAGTTGTGCGTGTGGTGAAAAGAGAAAGCAAGTCAAGAAGTGCAAGAATATTCCCTTTAACCCATGATGTTGAGAAAATTGGAGCCCCTCCATAAAAAAAAAGGAAAGAAAACAATGAAAAATAAGAAGTCATGATAGAATTACTAAAACGTAAAAAGAAATGGGGTTTCCGACCAACCATGGAAAGTGAATAATGGGATGACTTGTGAGAACAAATGAAAGTCATGAAGGAAAAAGGAAAAGAGGGTTGTGAGCACCACATTTCATGAGGATGTAAGTCACTAAGCCTAAATGACCATACCTTTGCACTCAACCCCATTACAAGCCTTGAAAAGACCTTTTTGATCTTGAGTGAGCTGAAACAATTACTGATTGGAAAATACGGGCAAAACTATGGGTAGCATGCATAGTGTTCTTCTTTATGGGTGTGAGCGTTGCATTTGATTCCCGAGTTTTAAATGATTTAACCATTGTGTGTGGGAGAATGGAATCATCCTTTGTGTGAGGGCATTCGAATACTTTCGTTGAGCTTGAACTTGCATTTGAAGCAAGTATTGTGAGCTAGAGAATCTTTGATAATGGTGTGTCACAACTTGAATCTTTCAGTATACAATTGATCCTTTCATGAGTAAGTTGAGTCTTGTTGTGTATATTCATGATTGAGTCTTGTGTAGCACTGCTTGATACATCCTTTCTGAACTGCTGAACTTGAGTTTTACTTGAGGACAGGAAAAAGTTTAAGTTGCAGGTGTTGCTGAGTCCACTATTTGGACTCATTTAGGGCATCATTTTGATAGATTTAATGTCCTCAAATGCGTATTTTGTCTCAATATCTGATGTAAATCCTTAAGTTTCAGGTATTTGAAGTTTGAGGCAAAACATGGACACTACTTGACAAAAAGGAACAAAACGGCTTAAAAGAAGAAGAAAGAAGGCTTAAGAATCGCCTAATACATTAGGCGAGTCGCCGAATGGTTTTTCTCTCGCCTAATGTTCCAATGTGCTGAGACCTGAAAGAAAAGATCAAGTCGGCGGTGAAAAGGAGTAGTCGGCGTTGATGAGTCCACAATTTGGACTCATTTAGGGCTAAATTTGATACAATTAGTGTCCTCAAATGCATCTTTTGTCTCAATATCTGATGAAAATCCTTAACTTTCAGGTATTTGGAGTTTGAGGCAAAGCATGGACACTACTTGGCAAGAAGGAAAGAGGGGGCTGAAAAGAACGAAGAAATGAAAGCCAGAAGATCGCCGAGCCCAATTGGCGAGACGCTGATTCGTCTGGAGATCGCCTTTTGTTCCAGTGCGCTGAGCCCTAAAGAAAAAGGTCAAGTTGGCGATGAAATGGAGCAGTCGGCATGTCGCCGAACAGTTCCACGAAGTAGTACCATATTGCCCAACGACTCAAAATGCGCAGTGGCTAAAGGCTAAAGTAGGAAAGCGATGGAATTGACCAAACGGCGGATCGCCGAATGTATTGGCGATCCCAACTAACTTTGCCGAAGGGTCCTTCACAACACATTTTCAAACACTATAAATACTTGTTTAAATTTCTAGCTTAGTATCATATCACTATTATTCTTAGAACTTTTTACACTTCTTAGAGAGTCTAAGTTTTAGAGGGTTTTGGAGACTTTGTTCTAAGACCTTGAAGATTCAAAGGGTTTCAACTCCAAGAAATTAGACTTGGGTCTTGAAGATTCTTCACTCTTGATGTGTTTTAAGACATAATCCTTCATACCCAGTTGATGGAAACTGATATAGGTATAAATTTTTATCTCCTTTACATGTCTAGCTAAAACCCCAATTCTTGGGGTGTGATTTTGTGAATATGGATTAGATTATCTGTTGGATCTTGCTTGTTGATGGTTTATTTGTTGTTTAAATGTGATTTCATTTAGTAGTTGTGTATGAA
Source organism: Solanum gracilifrons (assembly GCA_029582605.1). Classification (NCBI taxonomy): domain Eukaryota; kingdom Viridiplantae; phylum Streptophyta; class Magnoliopsida; order Solanales; family Solanaceae; genus Solanum; species Solanum gracilifrons. The sequence continues at coordinate 1,501 of JAJOOH010021045.1, read as the reverse complement.
CTTAATGGAGTTGTAGTTGCAAATATGATTTCAGCTTAGTGTTTTCAACTTTCGAGAAAGAGAGACGTCTTAAAACTAAGACTTTGCTCGAGAGAGTGAATCCTAGTCCTTCTCCAACACATTCAGCTAGAGAGAGTGAATGGACTAAGGCAAAGGTTGTGCTTAAAGCGTCAACTTGGTGTTCGAGAGAAACTGAATCGATTCGGGGTATGTTGCTCGAGAGAGAATTTACCCCCACTATAGTCTAGCCTAGTCACAAATACTCAACAATTTACTATCAAAGGCATGTCCCGAACAATTTAGTTTATCCCGTATTCCTATCACATCCCAAGAATACCGTTTCTCTATCTGGTTTTCGTATATTTTCCGTGTTTGTAGTTGTTAATTAACACAAAACACCCTCATATGTAATTGACACTTGCGTCACCCCCCTTTAAATTTAGTATGTTTATATTCGATAATGTCTATAGATATACTAATTCTCAAACCACTCCTTTGGGACTCAACCCCAACCCTTGGTTGGGTTACTTTACTATAGTACGATCGTAGACACTGGAATTGGAAATTGTGTCTTAATTACGCAAACATCAAAATGGCGCCGCTGCCGGGGAGTGGTGCTATTTGAGAATTTTTAGTTAAGTAAATTTTTTGTTTTTCTTAGTTGTAGTTCTACTTACTTAGTTTGTAGTTTTGTTTTGTTGGTTGTGTGACTATTTCAGGAAAAATGAGTGAGAACAAAAGCTATGGGTATCAAACGGATCACCCTCTCCTGAAATTGTTGAATCTTAGGGACAATCTCCTAATGTTCAAGCAAGTAGGGGATGAGACCATTAAAGAAATGTCGCTGAAATTTCAAGTAGTGCTTCAACCATGCTCAACTAATGGGATGACCGATAAAGTGCTACTAGAGTGCTTCTATAGGGGTCTTGGACCCAATAATAGAAGTACCTCTGACCAACTTTTCATAGGTGGTTTGCTACACCAATCCTATAAAGAAGTGGCCAAACTCTTTGATAGCATGGTTGAAACCAACAAGGAAATAAAAAAGAAACAAGAATGGGATGCAGTGGTGACTCAAGTGGATTTTTTATCGAAAAGAGTCAGGGAATTAAAGGCACAGTCCACGAAAAATGACAAGCACTTCTCCTTTCGTGAGTGTAAAAAGGGGAAGAAGTAGGGGGTGAACAAAATGAAGAATTCCTCTCACGCATTCAACACAAGATCGGAGAACAAGAAAAGGTGTTAAAGGAGATAAAAGAGAACATCTAAATTTTAAATCAAACGATAACCTCTAATTCTGTGGTAATTTAGCTACATGATTCCTAAATAAACCAATTAATATCAGGTCACTATCCACAGTTTGCGGAGGAGTCACCTAGTTAAAACTTGGCCGATTCCGAAGATGAGGACTAGATGTTAACTTGCGCCGTTCCATGACTTTAACTAAGGTGATGCTTGGGAGGCAACCCAAAACCCTTTATTTCTTTATGTTGCTTTGATA
>JAJOOH010021044.1:0-11780 GCA_029582605.1 Solanum gracilifrons | reverse complement strand
ACCAATTAATAGATAGTATATCTAAAATAGAATATAAATATATTCAATATTTAAAGAAACAATGAATAACGAGAATGAAGAATATAGACAAAAACTTAACAAAATAATTATACGAAAAAGACAAGAATTAAGACATTGTAGGATGTCGGTTCTTTCGTTGGTGTGCTTTAGTGATTTCAAGCTCTAAATCCTTCAAACTTGACTTTTCCAAGAAATGCCTGCTTACAAAAGAACTATGGCCTAAAACCCCCTCAATTAAGATTAAAATATAACAATAATTCATGAATTTGAGTCTAATGAGTTGATCGAATACCAATTCATCAAATTCTCAAATTTGAACTATTGTTTATCCTAAAGCAAAACACTCACTAAGAATTAGATTTGTATTCATCTACACCCAAGATAGGATTCGCACAATACAAAAATAAAAGACTAAAAAAAAAAAACTCTATATAGAAACACAACTCACAATTGATTCCACTATCAATCACTAGGCAAAGGTTTTTCTCTTTCTTTCAAAATCTTTCATTCAAAGCACTTTGAAGTACAAATTTGGGACAATTTTTTTTCCTTCAAGAACAATTTCAAAGCATCTAAGTGTAACACCTTGGTCTTAGAAAGAACAAAATTTAGAAAGAACTAATTTGGAAAAAGCTAATTTGAGATTTGTTCGATTTAAGCTAATTAAGTTATGAGTTTTGGGTCAACTTCAAACGATCATAACTTTCAGTACAAGATGGATTAGGTGAACCATAAGATATAAAATGAATGGTCTTTGAATCCTCTTTCCAACACCACCGAATTTGCTAGTTTTGAGTTCAGATGAGAGAGATATGCCCGTTTGCAGTCAGTCTGTCTAGTTAAGAAAAGTTACCCAAATTAATGAGATGTATTTTGGTCTTTTCCTTACCCTATCAACTTTAAACATTTTTAGTAATATTTTAAGGGTCTAAATTGATTTGGGTCAGTTTTCACAATTCAAAATCACGCTTAGGGTTTTGAGAGGAGTTCAAGAGGAGAAAGAGGAGAGGTTCAAGGCATTCATCAAGATTCTTAAGATTTGTCGAGGAATTTTACCAAGGGTTTGATCCCTAAGAGGTATGTAAGTTCTCATAGTGTTGGGTTCGTTCACCCACACACCAATCATGTGATTTTAAATCCGTAATTTCGTTCTTGAGGTAGAATGATTTGAGTTCTTGATGAGTTTCTTGAAGTTTCGTTCTTAAATCGTTTATGATGAGTTTTTGAGATGAATGTTAGGAGTTTGAGGATTGTTTTTGAGTAGATTTTTGTGTACTTATGTTGGCTATTCGAATCTAAGTGAGTTTGGAAGAAACCATTCAATTCTAGGCGAATTAGGGCCAAATTGAAAAAGAAAATTCTTTGGAATGTTCTGGGAAGGGGCTGGGGCGGCGCACCCCAAATGTGCCAAGAGGGCTGGGGCGGTGCGAGTAGCACGCCTGTTGACATCCTTCGAGAGGCCGCAACGTCGCGGTGACTCACCAAAAAATAGTAATTCAATTTTAAAAGAATAAAAGAATTTTACAAAGGGTAAAGGGGTAAAAGGGTTTAAAAGAGAGTCGACACCTAATTTTAGGAAAAACTAAGAAACCAATTAATTAATAAAATAGTGTCTACGAAACCAATAGATCATATGTAAGGGGTTCAAGTTATTCTGAAGGGAAGGTGTTAGGCATCCTTCGAAATCCACAAATGTGGATCCCGATTGAATTCATTTTTTTCAAATTAAGGAGATAAAAACAAATATACAAGTATAATAAACATGCGATATACACAAGTAATAAAATAAAACAATAATGTAAGAAAGGTCATAAAGTTTGCCTAACATCGATATATATAAGATAATGAATAAATAATATAATTCGAACTTTATTCGAATAGCTTCAATGGGAAGCAACTCCGTGTACATGTAAAGACACTTAGTAAAAGTGTTAGTAATGAATAAATATGAATAAATCAAATAATAACTTAAAAATAAAAATTCGTCTTATTAAATGGGATACCTTGAAAATCGACGGTAATTTCTTCATCAGCCATTTTTAACATACAAAAAATATAAATTTAAATTAAATTTCCGTCTTTTAAAATAGGGAAGGCCTGCAAAATCGACGGAGAAATTTTTTCATTGATCAATTCTAAAATAATATGAAGTTTTACCCAACTAAACAATTCATTAGAAACAATTAAGAACATCTAAAATTAGCCCACTAGTAATATTTAAAATTCAAAGAAACGAAGATGATAAAATAACGAATAAACAACAATTAATGATTGACTAAAATATAGACTTTAATAACAGAAGCAAATAATGAATAAATGGAGCAACTTAGTATGGAAGTGGCTGGAACATTCGATTAAATAAATAATAATTAAAGTGATAAGAATGCCCAATTCACTGATAACAAATCAATATTAAATATAGCAAAAACAAAAAAAAGAGGAATAAATGTCACAATGTCATATAATAGCCACAACCCAACAATATTCAACAAACTAATAAACAGAACATCAAACACATTATCCCAAGGCTGAACAAAATTAATCCAAATAAAGCTACTAATCACGAATTCATATTCACAGAAGCGAACAACACAAAGATCCTAGAAAATCTCCATTGAATCAAACAAAATGTATGTAAAAGAAAATGAAACAAAGAATAGTAATAGCAATCGAAACCAACAAACTAAAATCAAAACAAAGAAAATCAGGCAGCTTTATTTCAAGTACTAAAGAAGACAAAGATTTTACCGAAAAATAACAATGGTGTGGGTCTGGTTCGTTTGATGGCTCACTGGAAATCAGGAGTTCGCCGGTGTTGGATTCACGACGGGGTCGTGTTTGGCTGCTGTTGTTTGAGCTTCGTGCTCCTTCTCCGGAAATGTCGTTTTCTGGTTGCTGGTTCACCGGAGATCGGGTGGTTTTGGTTGTGGTTTCAGGCGGGTTTTGGGTTAGTTTGTTACTGGTTTCGGGCGGTGCTGTGGTGAAGGAGAGGGAAACGGGGTTGAGGGCTGGTGGTTGTTGAGCTCGCTGGAGCGGCGATGTGTCTCGCCGAAAAAAGTGAGTGAAGGGTCTGGTAGGTAGAACAGTGAGGGAGAAAGGTTGTTTCGCCAGGAAAACGGAAAAAGGAGAGTGTTCTTTGAAGCTGGTTGTGAAAGGAAAATGAGGGGTCTTCGTCGGGTGGTGGACTCGCCGGATCCCGACGGGACTCGGGTGATCTTGTCACCGAAAAAATAATAATGAACAATTAAAAAAAAAATCTGAAAATTACCCCTAAAATTTAATCTATCGCCCCTTAACTTAATTTGCAAGCTATTTTTTAAATAAAGAATTGAAAACCACCAATAATACAATATCACTATCTTAAAACTGTACTCAATCGACTGTGACAAAATAACATAAACATAATTAATCGATAGAAATCTTAATACTTTGAGAATAAGAATAATTATCAACAAATTGCATAAAAATGACAAAATATGTATTTAGAACTAATAAAAAAATAAAATACTTAAAAAATATCAACTTTAGAAATATTAGACCAAAATTTGATGTCAACAGCACCGTCAGTGAGTCTTCTGAAGTTCAAGGGCTCCAGGATCGCTTGCCCCCGTCCCATTTTCGTCGTTTGTCCTGCCTGAGTTATTTTAAAGTGTACCTTCACTCCTTTCTGATTCTAACTACTCTAAACTACATCTAAAAATTGAGAGATCCTTCATAACATCAATCATAACCCTTGAATTCATAATTTAATTCAAGGTAGAGTTAAGAATAAAGTCTTAAGAGTTCTTTCGAGTCAATTTGAGAAGTCTTTTACAATCTTTTAAAACTTATTTTAAGACTTGAGTACTTGAGTATGAGAATGAGGAGAGTTGAGTTATATTTTTCAAAATGAATATATGAGGACTAAGTATTCCTAATAGTAAATGTTTTTACATTTAAAATGAGAGAAAACATTGATTTTCAAATGAGTTCATGAGGAGTTATTGAGTATGATCTCTTTTAAAAGAACCATTTGAGTAATAATATCAAAGCTTGAGGATGAGGAAATATTTTTAAACATATCATATGAGTTATATTTTGAGAGTAGTATTGAGTACCGATATGAGGACGAGTTTAAACAACTTAAAGTCCTCATAAACCTGTAGCAAACATGGGTAAAAAGGGTCATACTTTTTAGATGATTCCTTATTGCTTTTAAGCATAGTTTCGTGGATCCACTTAGTTGAGGATGTATTATACTCCGGCAAGATATAAGACAGTTCTGGCAGTGTGGGCGAGACATTGTATCATCACATAGCTCATAGTGATGGTTGTCGGTTAGAGAATCTCCCAAATTGAGTTATTTTGTATCTTCACATACAAACTGAGTTATTATTGTATTTTTAAATACATTGAATTGTTATCTACTGTTTTAAATGTTTTATATAAACTGCATCTTTATTGTTGTTTTTATATTGTATTGAGTTGAGTATCCATGAGTTTAGGTTGAGTTGAGTAGAGTTGAGGTGAGTATATTTGCTTCTTTCCAAGTTCAAACTTTTATGTTATGTTCAGTGTTCTCCTTACATGCTCGTACATTCAATGTACTGATACCATTTGTCCTGTATCGTTCCATGATGCAGATACAGGTAACCAAGGTCATCAACAGACACTTCGTTGATACCACTTGCAGTTCGAGTTAGCTTTGGTGAGCCTTCTTACTTCTGGAGGATTCCCATTTACTTTTCAGTTTTGTTAAGATGTTGTGGGTCTTGTCCCGACTTCCATCATTGTCATTAGAGGCTTCATAGATACCAGTGTTTTGAGGAGTCTTTTCCATTTCTTTGTTAAATGTTTTAAAGACTTGATTTACCTATTTCTGGCTAGTTGAATATTCTTATATATTCTGAGTTATTTATTTGAGACAATTAAGTTAAATCTTTGCAGTTGAGTTCATATATTGTTGAGTAAGTCTTTCGGTGAGTATTGAGCCGGGCCAAGGATTCGCTTGGAGCCAACAATGGTTCTCGAGTGCCATTTACATTCAGGGTGTAGGCTCGGGGCGTGACACTAAGTCAATGACATTGACCTTCAAGTTTGCCTAAAGATTCACACAATTTTATCGCATTCATGCAACTCAATTAAACTAAAGACCTTATCATTCAAATGGAGGATGCAATGTAACCTCAATCAACTCATAGGGAATTAAACTAAAGACCTTATCACACCTTTTTTGAGAGATTATTGGGCATTTAGGACCAATTTACAAGAATTGGGTGATTTTCTCAATTTTTCGTGTATATTGCCCATGAATATTTTGGTGATATGACTTCCAAATGATTTTTTTGTGAAACCATTACAGAACCCTCTGTTGGGAGTTGGAGTGAACCGTACGTACAATCTCACCATTTTCGAGGCATTTTGGGGCCAATTTACAGAAATTATGCAATTTTCTCAATTTTTGTGTGTTATTTTATGCATATTTTTGTGATATGGCTTTCGATCGATTCTTTTTTGCAAAACCTTTATGGAACCTTCCATAGGGAGTTGGGTGAACATAATTACAGTCTCACCTTTTTTAGACATATTTTTTCATTTAGAGACCAATTTCCAGGAATTAGATGTCTTTCTCAATTTTTCAATGAGTGCCCTCGTAACTGGAAGAGCAAATTTATACATGATTAATACATATATTTAAAGAGAAGCTCTAATAGAATTCTTTATTTGTATATACATTGGAAATTACAAACAGACAAACCTTTCACAACAGCTATTCTTCAGCTTATTGCCTTACATAGCTCAACTTTCCCATACTTTCACAATTGAAGAAGATGAACCTGAAAACCAACCAAATAAAGGAAAAGAAAATTACATTTTGAACAAACTGAACAACATATAACTTATTGTTTTCACATCACTATTTCTGGTTTTAGGATGCTAGATTTGATCTCCTTGTGGGGTAAGACTACTCCACCATTGCTGTAAATTTCATCACAAACATGTACATCTTCTCCAAGAATGGTCATATTCTCAACACGAGCCCATTGTCCAACGGTTGAGTGCCAACCAATAATGCTACCTGAGACGCATGCGTGTTTCTTAACACGGACTCCGCGCATCACAGTGCAACGAGAGAGTCTAACCCCAGACTCAATCACACAACCAGGGCCTATCGCAACATCTGGTCCAATCAAGCATCCTTCCCCAATTTTGGCAGTCTCGTCCACTATGACATTTCCAACAATGTGAGAACCTAATGCCAGTTTTGGTGAAGACCTCTTCTTCAAAGAATCTAGGTAGAGTCTAAGACCAGTGATGTAATCCCTTGGCTGTCCAACATCCATCCAAAACCCAGGAAGGACCATAGCGTATAGCTTTTTCTCCGCAGCAATATTTGGGAAAACCTCTTTCTCAATAGATGTTGGTCTTAATTGAATTCTCTCTAGAACGCAAGGGTCGAGCAGGTAAATGCCAGCATTGATCTTGTTGCCAACAAATAACTTAGGCTTTTCCACAAATCTCTCAACTTGGCCAGTGGATTCTTCCATGACAACAACACCATATTTGGAAGGCTCATCCACCTGTATCAACCAGTTATATTTACATTTTATACCCATCATCATCCTCATAAATCATGGAAATTCAAACGGAAAATGTAACTAAGAACTCACCTTAGTCACCATTAAAGAAGCCTCACCTCCATGGGATTTATGGAATTCAATCATCTCCTTGAAAGGATATTCACTGATAACATCACTGTTAAGAACAAAAAACGGCTCACCAGCATCATCTACCAGCTTGTCTCTAGCCAGAGCAAGGGGACCTGCAGTCCCAAGTGGTTCAGTTTCTTGAGAACATGTAATCTTAATCCCCAGTTTTGTCTCAAATTCTTTCAAGAAGTTCAGCATCACCTGTGTCAAACAACACCTATAAATTCTTTTCGTTGCTCATTATATATTTACGATCTCTAATGGAGGGAAGCTGACCTCCGGCTGGTAGTTAATAGCCAAGACCACTTCAGTCACTCCAACAGCCTTGAGAGCCTCGATCTAACATAGAAAAGTGTTTAGTAAGACATGCTTCAGCATAATTCATTTTTCACCAGCAAAATAGGAAAGGAGAACATATAGAACGCATGCAAGGCACAAGTGAATTCTTATTTAGATTTTCCATTCCCCTTTAGGATCATGTCCTAGGAAAGGCAGGGGTGATTAATCCCTAGATATTGCAGGACATAGGGCACCTGAAACTTTAAAATGTTCGGTGACAAACAAGATATGTGAAATCCTATTTTCTAATATAAAGTCCAAACTGGAATAGTGAGCTGAAGTTCTCAAAATTCAAATAACCAACTAAAAGGATAGAAAGCAATAACAGGAATCTACTTAAAAGGCGCGTTTTTATGAGGAGGTTTGATATTAGAATGATCTTTATAAAAGAATCATCGCTATGACTGTAAAATAAACGAGGCTAAACCAGGAATTTTACCTGATGCAAAATCATGGGCTTGTTGGCAAAATCAACCAGCGGCTTTGGGACACTAAGAGTTAATGGCCTCAGCCGGGTACCAAAACCTCCAACAAGAATAAGTGCCTTCATCGTAATTTCTCAAAACTCCTGCTAATAATAAGACAGAATTTTTAGCACAGTTGATCATAACATGTTACAAAAGAAAACATGTACTGAATTTAAAAAATGGACTCTCTCATCTCCACATTTATATCAATCCAAAAGATAGATACGTGCAAGACTAAGAAAACCTTATATTGACATCCGTATAGAAGAAGCAATGATTACACTCACCTAAATGTAAAGTCGGTTGTACATGACATGTAGCTTATAAAGAGAGATAGTCACGCATATAATGTTCAACTAGGAGACCCATGAAAGTGGATTAAAAGAGAGATTACCAAAAGTTGACGACAATCATAGCAAATGGCCAAACTTATACATGAATCTTCAAATGAGCTGAAGTCATAAAGTGGTTCTAAGTGGAGTATTTTGCTGGAAAAAAAGACAAAATCCCAGCTACACTCTAGGCTGGATCACTTAATGAGAGTGCCAATTACATCCAATATTTTAGTATATGTTTTGGTAAATAGGGTAGATTCAGTAGCTTTCATTAGACACTTTAAACTGAGTTGCCTAACACAATGTGAAATTTTACAATCACAGACTCAAAGTATATTACTACCTCCCATTTAATTTGTTTGTCGAGTGTAGGTCTCTTTCTTTCTATGACAAATCTTTAATTTCAACTTTTCCCAAATGACATTTGATACATTTTTACATATATTTAGTTTAAGACCACAAAACTCAAAAGGTTTTTTTTTTACTTTCTTAAATTTTCCGTGTCAAGTCAAAACCTGACAAACAAATTAAAACTGAAGGAGTAAAAAAGGATTGAAGATGCTACTCTCTCCTCTGTCTCCTCAAAAGAGGTTAGGAGAGAAAAGGAAATCACAGCATCAGCAGGAACGTACAGTTGGGGGAAAGGAAAATAAAACCTCATTCCAGCTGTAATCCTAAAGAAACAAATAAGTTACCCGAAATTGGGGCATAAAATCAAATTGATAGGTAGCTGGAGTCTAGAGAAGATGATATTGAAGTTTTACAAGTCTAGAGAAGACGACAAATAGGATTACATACAAATCTAACATCTACCCAATTCAAAATACCTCATCTTCTTCTTTAGCATCCATCATATGGAAAGGGGATAAAGGCAAAGGACAAAAACAGAGCATCACAACATCCACATTACACATTAATTAACTGTATATCTCCCGTCTGAAAACCTAAGAATAACTCATTAATGAGACCAAATAAACACAAAAACTAAAATTAATTTACTTTAATTGTTCATAATAAAAAATTCAAAATAAGGAAAGATACGTACAGGAATAATGAAATCCAGATCCAGATGAAGATGTGGAACAATGCATAAATTTAGAAATTGAAGGTGAAATTCACCTTGGACTAAATCACCTTGAAATTCACCTTCCAAGACTGGAGTTGACTCTAGTCAGCAAAAAAAATGATAGATCACAAACACTGACGGTCGGGCTGGCAAACTAGATAAATCTCACTAATTTAGGTTCTAATTATTAAATTTTTTTATTTTTTTAAATATTATTTTTTCTATCATATTTCGTGCATAGGATATATGATTGTGAATCCGTGAGATACATGTATTTGCTGAATTTTAAAATGAGATATATATTTTATTTGTTTAAATTAATTACTTATAATTAATTTCCTTAATTAGATGAGCAATTGAGGATTTTCAAAATATATGGACAATTAATTTTGTGAAAATTTAAGTTAATCAAATCCAATCAAGGAGTGTATCTATATTTAATTTATTTTATTTTATTATTTTTTGAAATAATAAATTCATTAATATTATTAATAAAAACAAAAACATGTATATGTTGGTCATGTAATTTGATTAATTCCATTTAATTACTCAAAAAAAATTAATTCAATAATTTGATGTATTTATTAACAATATATGATGTATTCAACAAACTAAATACTTAGATACATGAGTATCATACAAGTACATTCATATGTTTCGTAGAAATATCTAGTATTAATTTCATATATTTGTTATATGCGTCTAAAGTTCATGTATTTCTTATATGTATCTAGTATTAATTTCATATATCTATTTATATGATCGAATATTAATTTCATGTATCTATTTATACGATCTAATATTATTTCATGTAAGTTATATTCAAAAACACGTATTTCCGATACATAATAAACATATACATCTATATATATGGAATATAACTGAAATGCATGAATTTAGGAACAAATCCCGACAGTAGAGTATCTATATGAGAGTGAAATAAAGTACTTAATTGTTCATATTCATAAATGTTTCAGATTTAATATGAGTGAATTTCATAGAAATAGTAATATAATAATTCTTAAAAGAAAAAGAAAACTACGACACAATAATATGTCTTATGGCCGTCAGCTGAATTAGGGAAAACAAGAAATAAAACAGACAAAAGAATTTCCGAGTAACTTACGAACCATTTTCACCGCCAATCGACAAAACAAATACTGATTTTCTCATAAAATACATATAATCTTAATTCAGATACATGAACTCTTAACTAAATATATGTATATCTAATAATACCCTTTGTATCTCTCTCCTCTTCAGCAGAGGCCTAATACCCTTCGTGCTATGATCTCGCTCTTCTTTGTTGATAGGATTTTGGTGAGTATTGTTGGCTTTTGATTTTACTTTTTGTGTAGAATTTGCAAATTTAGGCTGTGAAATTGTTTTTTTGTTGGATAGTTTATACGAATATTTAATTTGGAGCAATTGATGTTTGAATTGGAGTAATCCTCATTTTGAATAGATATGAATGAGTGTAGGTGCATATGAGGGAAAATATATCCGTTAAAAGGACAAAAACAAAGATACCTAAGAATAATGAAAAAAATAGTACTCCTTCCGTCTCAATTTATGTGACACTTTTCGAATTTTAAGATTCAAACAAGTCTATCTTTGACCGTAAATTTTTCATATATCTTTTCATTATTTTGAATTGCCAATTATTATGACATATAGTACTTTTTACGTAATTTACAAACATATAAATTTCACTTCAAAAAAATTGAAGATTCCACGCGCAAATTTTCGGTTAAACTTAAACTGTTTGACTCTAAAAAAATGAAAAGTATCACATAAATTGGGACATATAGAGTAACAAACCTCCATGTATAATGGTGATTATCATGATTTAGTTTTGAAATTTGGAGATGTAAACATGTATTGAGAGGATTAAGGAAGAGTGAGATAGTGGATGTGGGTGAAGGACGTGGGGTTGGGGTTGGGGTGAGAGATATAAGGAGTTTAAATTTTATGATAATTATTCAGTACCATATTTAAAGAATTTGTGTATTTGATTAAATCTTTAAAATATATGGTATAGTTATTAAAAGTGGTATTATGTGTTAAACTAGAGGTAAATTAAGTATATATAGTAGTGAAGTATGTCTAATTATGTAGTTTTTTCAAAAACAAAATCAATTCAATGGATACCCAATATGTATAAATAATGCATTATTTTTATTATGGAAAAAAAAATAATCTAATATACCTTCAACTTTATTATAGAGAAAATTTTACATTATAGCAACCTATTAATTCAAAATAAAAGTTATAGCTATAGTTTCATTTAATTTCAATTTTCACCAAACTTCTTTCCATTCACCTATCTCCCTCTCTTTGAAATCTCACTCACCACTCTTAGTCACATGTCCCTCGCCTCTCTCACTTTATACAGAAACAAATATATACTTTGTATTTGTATAAAGCGAGCGAGACTGTATATACAAATATATATATATATATCCGTCCTATACACTTATAATTATACAAATACAAATCTTCCCCTGCCTAGTTCTCTTTTGCCTTTCTCTCTCTCTCTCTTGCCTTATGCAAACACAAATTATACAAATACAATGTATAATTTGTGTTTGTATAAAAAGAGAGAGAAATTTGATATATAAATACAAATGTTTTAACACAATTTCTTAACTCGATTCAATCTTATACACAAATATCAAACACAATCATTGATACATAAATATAGTAGTTACATATACAATAATCTAACCGATATACATATACAATTCACCTCTCTCCACTCTCTGCCCCTTTTCTCTCTCTCTCTCTCTCTCTCTCTCTATATATATATATATATATATATATATATTGTCACGACTCGAGCCTACACCCTGGACGTGGTCGA